>WUAR02567356.1:0-12654 GCA_015164055.2 Chrysaora achlyos | reverse complement strand
GGAGTGAGCTAGTAGTACTTTGCAAGAGAACGAATACGAAAAGAAGAGTGAATAAATATCGGAAGTATTGCAAGATGTATAAAATAGAGCCTGGTAACCAATAGAATGCAAATTTTCTCTCAAAGTGATTGAGATGAGTTTGCTTAGTCCTGGTGCTTTCAAGTGGACCTATCACTTTTTGAGAGTTTGCATTTATAGAAAGAATTTTCATGGTAAGTAAGAATGACGTTTGCAAAACTTCAATATCTTTTGTCGTTTATGAGTTATGATCGTGCGAAGGAAGTAGTTAATGACGTCAAAACAGGAACCTACTCAAAGGCACAGACCATGGCATTAGTAGTAATTGTATCATATCTTCAGAATCAAGTGTCGGATCAGATTTAATTTTTTTGATATGTGCCTTTGTCCATTTGTATGCATCTTGAACTCTTAAATCTTTGACCTGTTGACAGGCCATTTCCCAGGCTCTTAGTTCGTATTATTTTCTGGTCTGTAAGGTGAAACAGGTCCCTACTTTGACGTCATCAATTTATTCCTTTACACGGCCATAACTCAAAAACGAAAAAGAACATCAAAGCTTTGTAAACGTCATCCTTACTTACTATAAAAAATCTTTCAATAAATGCAAACTCCCAAAAAGTGATAGGGACACTTTCAGAATGATTGCTAAAGCAAAAGTAGTTTGAAGAAAAGATTATATCATCACTTGCTTTTCATTTTATTTGCATCTTGTTCGTCAAGTTCTTCAGGCATCTCTTCCATTTCTTCCATTGGACCAGACACTTCATCTCTTTCCTCCTCTTCATTAGCTAAATTGATGAAAATACTGATTGGTTCAATGCTTCATTGAAATTTAGGAACCGACATGCAAAGGACTTGCTGATGCAATGCTCAGATCAAGATAATGTTGTTTTATGTCTAAATTTGAGGCCTAAATACCAAGAATATTATGCGTTTATAAGATAGAAAATGTGTTTACCTGGATATGCCGGGGCGCCCAATGCTAGGCCAAGTAGAAAAAACATGCAAAGCAGAGTAATCTTCATACTGGAAGCTTCTTCTAGAAACGTCTGTAGAAGATAAATGGAAAATATTGATATGTTATTATATAAAATTATAAATCTTAAATATGTTTCTCATACGCATCACAGAAGGGAAGCCATACCAACGCAAAGCATTTGCTATCTGCACAAGTCGTTAGATGCCTCTAAAATACCTCTACTTACCTGACAAGTGATCTGCTCTCCAAGTGATCAGATTTCTTCATGCATCTCGGTTTTTATAGTTTTCCTCCTTTATTATTCGTTATTTCCTCTCAATTTCTGCCTCTCCCAATATACAATGCATCAATGCTATATTGTTCTTGGGCAGTTCTTCTTAATGGAAGAAGCTTTGGGATTTCCACATGATTTGATTCTTTGATATTTTAGACAAGCTAACACTGAATAATGGGCGCCTTGTACTAATACGTAAATTTCGATTTAGTCTAATAATTTTTTTTCTTCAAATTATAATGTAATACAACAGTCCTTATTTCTTCGATAGTGAAAAGGCAAAAGAACAACAGGAACGTTTTTGACCGCCCGTCGATGCAAAACGTCATATGAAATCATTAAATAGGAGTGGCTTACAACAGCTTCCCTGTTAGTTACGCTAGGGATTATCTATCAAATTTGAATGTTCTTAAGTGCTTTTTGTTGCTTTTATTTGATTTGGGGCCATTCACAACATCTAATCAGCTTTCTGCTTCTTGTTGATAATATCTTCAGGGCTTTCAAACCTCACAGGTCAGAGTTCACAGTTTAAACTTTAAAGGTCAACGGACAATCTGGCAACGGGGCGCAGAGGTCAAGGTCGTTCATCGGTGACGAACCTGATTATTAGGTCAGGAATGCGGATATACGCCTGTTCCTCCGTCCGTTGTGGACATTGCGCGGTCTACTAGCTCTCAAATGTGTCTATGTTTTGCAATTTCTTTATTATCGTTTATTACGGCGCTTGTTGTTTCATCCATGTAATTGTTTGCCCTCTTGGTTTTTTCATAATTTTCTTCCTTCTCTTGCTTTCTTTGCAACTTCGGCATGAAAACAGGTTTACACTATACCGGTCCGGATTTTCGCTTTTCCGACTATTTTTCGTAACAGATCTTCTACCGATCAGTAAACTTAAGGTGTGCGTATGCCTACTCTCTCCAGGCCCGCTTCTTTCTGACCCCTATAATGTAAGATATAATTAAATACATGGGAAATGTTGATATATTTCAATTTTTTTAAAGTTGGATATAAATAACGAATAAAAAATATTTGTTCTTGGCTCTTGGATTTTGCAATTTTGCAATTTCATTCTTTGATAATTTTGTATTTTTAAACTGCGTAAAATAATGTCACCTAGCTAGTTCAGTTGAGCTCTTGCTTCAATAGATTAGCTTTTTGAGACAAAAAATTAGGGACATTACCATCTAAAGGGAAAAATCAAGAGTGCTGCATTTAGTTCAAGAATGTTGCTCAGAACTAACAATAAGAGTAATTTCTTCAGATTTGTTATTAATTGAAGCAAGGAAGACTCATTATTCATAGTTCTGTTTATCTGGGTTCTACAATATTTAACCTACTCACCCATTTTATATTTTTTTTAGTTTGGTGGAAAGTTATGTATCCAGTTTTGCGAGTTGGCACACACGCTCTTCATGTAGTTAGTTACATTGAAGAGCTACTCAAGTGAGAATAATTTTGTTTATTTTTCCCATACTAACAAAACCTTACTGATACCACTGGCAATTGGCATCTTATGGCAACAAGTTGCTTTCAAAATCCTGGTACATATAATCGTTGACGCAGAATGTTAGAATTTGCAATACTTCCACCAAATGTACATGCAAATTGAATGATAAGCACATTCGCTTGCTATCTTCGCAAGGTATGGGTTTCTGCGCTGAGCAAAAGGGGCCAACTGAATAGCACAATGCTAATCTAAGCAATGTAACACTGGTCCGTCATTTCGATGTGACCTCGTTATATCAAGGCATATGTTTATGAACCAGGTGAAGAGGGACCACGAAACAGCCTAGGGTTAATCTAAGCAGTGGGACCTTAGTCTTTCCTCTCGATGTGGCCACACTAAATCAAGGCATGGGTTTATGTGTTAGGTGCAGAGAATGGCGGAAGGTCTACAATTTCGTAGCTTTGCAATTTCCTGCGATACGATAATGTTTCTATGTGGTCAAAAGGTTCCTTGCAAGGGGAATGCTAGTTCTCTCAAAATTAAAACTTTTCCAAATTCGGACAGTTGTGTGATTACATAAACATTTGCACAACTAAAAACCTGTCTATAGTCTATGAAATTATGGCATTCCATTATTTACAGGATCTTTTGGAATTTAATTTGACATGCCTTGCTGTCCCTGCATCGTTTATTCTCAGGTTATGTTATATTATTTATCAAATTATTTTTAGTTATCACATGGGAACAAAGTTTTCAAGTCCAGTTATCGATGGAAGGCAGTTTGTTGATATCTTGAACATAGTGTTCGCTCCAAAATCACCTTTGACGAATTCTCAGAGGTTTGTATTGATGTAAACTACGTTTTTGTGTTATTTTGCATTTTGTTTTGAGTTTTCTTATATAAATTGGCTATTTAGTTAACTGATCTGCGTTATTCCCACGTAGACCAATTGTCTTGAAGCAAGCGTCAAATTTGTCCACATTTGGCTACAACTAGAGTTTTGGATGACATTTTTTCAAAGGAATTTCTGTAGAACAGTCCTTGTAGAGCAGACTCGGGTTTTCCCTAAGTGAATCATTTCTCGTAGTTTTCTACGTCAAAGTCATGCATTAAACCATTTTGAATTTTAGAAAAATATCCAAAATTTAATTTGTTTGTGAGTGTGTGACGCATTTGGTATGCTTTGAGGATTATCGGTTTTCTTATATGAATTATCAATTGTTGTGCAAATCCTCAAATACCTACTTTAGGTACTTGATCTGCCGAAAAAGTTCTGAAGAATCGATGCCTATTCTACTCTAGTGCTAAAAGTTTACATTACCAACCTTATCGTCAACACATTAATAGTTATTTACCTATATGGCTGATTATCGTTTGTTTTGGTATATTTGCTTTGCTAGGCGTACCATTACTTTAGAAGCAGTCTATTCCCTACTGCGTTCATCGCTATTTTCGTGGCCACGAAAAACACGCCTACTACAACCGAATTTCGAAACAAAAGATGCACAGTTGTACAAAAAACCGTTTTTATATTCAAGGCTATTAAGTTTTTTACGCTATCTACTATTGAAGAATTGTCAGCATGGAGTTTCTATGTGGCGCAGTTGTTAGCGTGCTAGAACGTACAGCCACAGAGTTGAGTTGTTTGTTCGAGCCACAGTCATGCCATCTGTTATTAAAGAGATAGCAATCTTGGGCAAGTTGTTAGCTCAATTGTGTCTCTCTCTACCCAGTAGTATAAATGGGTACCTGATTGGTAGTTAGTTATAAGCGCCTAGCATGGCTGCATCATGCTATATGCTTTATGCATCCAGATCAAAGGGTCATCTGTACAGTCAATTTTATATTGATTATAATCAATTATAATTTTTTTAATGAGTTTCTTATATACATTTTTTACTGTATCCTCTTTAAGTTGTGTTATCATGAGCCCAGCTTTAATAATTTAAAACCTGTTTGCCCGAGGTTGTTAAACTCGTTGGACAGGTAAAAAAGCCTCTTAGGTTTGTAATCGATCAACACGAGGCTTTTCAATAATTCGATGTGTCTACATCAATTGTATTTTTCTTACATTATAGTTTAAAGCAAAGATTTGAAAGCCTGTATCCAACTTTCAAGGTAAGAGAATTTCACCTTAAACTGTCCTGTATTGGTCAATAGATTTTCCCAGGTTTATACTGAATAAGATCAAGGAAAATCCACAATATCAGGAGGCGCTTGTTCGATCCAGAGGGATGCTTGCAGCGAAAAATGATAATATCTTGTAAAGAAAAGGAATACAGTAATATATAGGAAAATGTTGGCATCAGTAATAAATTTGTGAAATATGGGTACACAGTACAGTATATAAAATTAAAAGGCAGAAACACAGCAAAACAGCAAAAAACATAATAAAAAACAAATTATTTATTGTTGTTTTTGTTGTTCTCCGGTGTTCCTGCCTTTTTTTATATAATGCATAGTATACCCGTATTTCACAGGTTTATGATTGGTGCCAACATTTTCCTATAAAACGTACTGTATTCCTTCTCCCTACAGGTTTTCTGCTCTCATTTTTGCACATTCACAGCAGTATTTTATATTTTAATTACTTTTTGATAATGTGCCAGATTAGGATATTGCCCTGGTACAATTTCGTGCTCTGTTGTAATTTGTTACTGTCTGGTAAAATACAGTAGTTAGTAATGGGGTATAGGCTGTTTCACCTGTGGAGAAATTTCCTAGGTTTTGTAATACTGGCAATTTCTCCCATTTTGCGAGGCTCCTGTGTGAGGTTCAAGTGTGGGCAATATCATCCATCTTGCGTCACTCCATTCAATAAGTATGATATTTTCAGCTGTTAAAGGCAGTCTGTCCCCTGTTGTGTGTACCACTATTTTCTTTGCCTACGAAATTCACGCATCATAGAGCATATTGCAACGAAATGCCTTGAACACAGATGCTCTAGTAACCTACTGCGTTGCTGATAGGTTGTGCAGAAATTGCACTGTATTAGATCCATAGATGCATGACTTTTATTGTAACAAAATGTAGCTAATAGGAGGCAGACTGCCCTTAACGGGTACCCGGTTTATATGTAGAAATCTTCAGTTACTGTGCAACGATTTTGGCGCTCGCTGTGTATTAACCACTGGGTTAGATGGAAACGTACTGTCTCCGAGAACCACAGAGCACGATTCTAAAGACCCTTAGTTAAGATTTCAGATCAGTTAGAAGTGTCGATCACCAATGCATTTAAGCAAGTTCGCCGAGTTTGTTCAAAAACGGTCCGCCTTGTCTCCATGGTGGAGCTTTCATCTTTGAAGTTATGATGAAATGGTGGGGTTTTTTAACATATTTAAGATATGACATTGCTTTCTCTTTATAGAGGCTGTACTTTGGTGATAAGCCAGAGCAAGTTGTCGTTGAGAAATTTAAATTTCTGCTTCAAATCAATGTGGTGAATGACCCTGTATTGCAACTTGAGGTGATAAATCATTTTTACCATTTGCCAATTCATTCTTGTTAGAAGAGCCCCGGTTTTTTGGGCACTAACCTCTCTGCAAAACTGGTTTTCTCCGCTGCTATGCATACTGTATCTGACAATTTAACATCGTTACAAAACGGCCATTTTTGCGTCAAATTGCATATTTTAATTCTGGTAATACACTGCTTATGGGTTCCAAATGAACACCCAAGATAAAATGCTCTTGTATTATGGTCATTTTCGAGCATTATTGCATTACGAGTCTATAATATGTGGCTTCTGTCACTTCTTGCAGAGGAAGGGAAGTGGGAAAGCTGAGACTAGTTGGTGTGATAACGATGAATTTTAGAGAAAAAAAACAATTATAATTTGTTGTCTTGCAGCTTCTTCATTTGCTGACATTCTGTCTTTCCAAAGACCCAAGCTGCTTTGCTAGTTGGTTCAAGAACTTGGATAAAACTTTGAAACAGTCTAGGTATGCTCGTGTTTGATATATTTATAAACAAAAAATGTTCACTAAAACACGGGATAAATAAAGGCAAACGATTTTCATTCTGTTCAAAGTTTTTTAAATACTAAAAATTCACTTCAAAACTCCCTTCCAAAATGTATTGATATTGCCTTGCATTCTTTTCTTTGTATTAATATTTCATCTCGTTGATATTACATTGCATTTTAAATCTCAATTGAATTTTATTGATACTGCCTTGCATTGCATTGATCTTGCATTGCATTTAATATTGCATTGCACTATAGTGATATTGAACTGCATTGATCTAGCATTGTATTCATATTGCATTGAATCGCATTGATATTTCAATTCTTTGCATTGTATCATATTACAAGTATTTCATTGTATTGTATTGACATTGCAGTGCATGGCATTGTACTGATATTGCATTGCAATGTTCTATATTGTATCAATATTGCATTTCGTTGATATTCAATTGCATTCATTATTGCAATTTCTTTTATTGTTATTGCATTGATATTGATTATAACTTTTTTGTACAATTTTTATAACATTTTTCAGCATTCTTTGGGGCTATTTCTATGACAATTTCGATGATGTCCACAAAGAGGTATGTGGTAGGACTTGGAAATCCTTAACTTTCGCAAAGTTCAAGTTACGTAAAAATGTGAATCTCTGGTTGTTAATGTGCTATCAAGTGAACGTGAATTCATCAACAACACCACATTTCGTATCGAATCTAAATTGTATCGAATTGTATAAAAAAGGGCAGTCTGTGTCACAAAACAATCCACGATTCGTTGACTCTAATATTGACTCTTATACAAGGCAATATCTGCACAACCAATCAGCAATACAGCACTTTTCTGGAGCATTCGTGTTAGTTCAAGACATTCGGTTGCTATAGACTTTGTGGTGCGTGAATGTTTTGGTCACCAAAATAGGAATGAACACAATAGAGGACAGACTGTCTTTGATAAACAACTGTCACTTAATCATTGTTTCCTACTGAATACGGTTGGTAATTTTTGAAATATATTTTCTTTTAGTTACTCAGTTTTAAGAAGTATAAAGACAGAAATGTAATTCAACATAAAGCTGAGGAGTTCTTCGCTCAACTGCAAGAAATCAAAAGAAAAGGGAACGGTAGCAAAGTAAGTAATTCCTGAGTTAATTTGATAACGTTACCAATTTCTCGTTTAACAATATTGTTGTTATAAACAGCTTCAACCGACGGCCTTGTTTTGGAAATGTTTGAAATTATCTCGATACAGTACCTTTGGTACATTATTCAACACCTAAAATTTGGTCTAGGTGCAAATTTGTATGCTCCTAGTTGGTTTTCTTTCTATCAAGATGAAAAATATGCAAAGTTATTAGGGACTTGACTGTGGTTAATGACTGAGGGTGTAAAGTTTCACCCCCAATAATGTTCACGGTCAGATGCCTTATAAATTGTCGATCTTTTTAACTTCCTAGAATCAAGAATATAAAATTTAAGGAAACTGACATTTTCACCCACACCAATGTTTTGGTGTTGAATCCGAATCTGGGCTCAAAATAATGATCTGCGAAATTTTCAAATATTTCAAAAGCGTGGTCATTAGTTGAATTGGTGTATTGAAAAGAGTTCTGATTTAATTTCTTTGTTGGGCTAACCTGGAAAAACATTTTGTTCTGACTTGCCGATCTCTGAAAATAGTGAAATTAAGCCAGAATGTTTACCAAAACTCAGCTTGAGTTGATTACCAAATTATGTTTACTTTGTAATAGTCTATTAAATATTCTGAGAATTTCCCATTGGAGATTGTAAGTGGTCCTGTAAGAATTTGCTATATAAGACGAAATAAATTTGTAGTATTACCGTTTTTTAATCTAAGCTGTCGACAAAGAGTAACTTTCCTATCACTCAGTCAGGAAACAAACGTTCTCTTATCAAAGTGAAAGGTTTTTTAATTTCTTGCAATAAAAAACATACTACTTGTACTCCTTTCGAAAATAGTAAAAATGTACTGCCAAGATCGTAGTGTCTGTTCTTTGGACCTATCTATTGATTAAATGCCTATTATTAGCCATACCTTCAATTGCTTGCAAAACAGTAGTGCAGCCTTCCGATTGAGTCTTTCGTACATACATCCTTGCAATGGACTTTTATTTACTTTTAAATGCCAGATAACTCATTGCTTAAGGATAAGTCAGATTTTAGTAAATCAAAGGTTAAGCAATTTACTAACAATAATAAATATTCGAGAACGATCTCACCGAGGCTGTTGAGACTGGAGTCCAGAGAGAAAACTTGTTGTTCAGTTTTTCGGTATACTTGATTCACTGAACATAAAATTTACTAACTAAAAAGGCTTAAGTAATAAGTTTTTGTATATAAGGTAATGATACTAAAAATTAAGGTAAGCAACTTAAATTTAAATTGGTGTTTATTAAAAAAAGGAAAAGGCTAGGCTGGGAAAAGAATGACTAACCTTACTTACCTAAATGCAAAGCAGCTAACACAAAAGTAAGGGAATTATCTAAACGCAATGTGATGCCGCGTGTGACGCAAGGGGACGTCTTTAACTTAACTAAGCGCGTGGGTATGTGCAATGATGAATAAATGGGCTATGAAAAAATGCTGAAAAATCTAGATGGCCTAAATAGAAGAATTCGCTACAAGAAAACTTCGAAGAACTCAATAAATGTTTAATTTGTTTTGCATGAATTTAAACGTTTTTGCATTTCGCTAGCAGTATACCCATACAGTATATACCCTTCACTTATAAAGAACCTTATAAAGAAAGAATTCTTCCTTAGTTTGGAAGTTTGGAATATTTGATTTTTCGCCTAGACAATAATATTTATACCCAGAAAAATGCAAAATCTGATATAACAGGGTCTATTTATCTCTAATTCTTGGGTTGAAGTCACTTTTCAAGTCAAGATAGCTTCTCTGAGTGCATCAGCAAAGACTCTTATTCTAAGGGCCTGCTCTCAGATTTACGATCACCTGCGCATATAGAGCCAAGGCCGCCTGATGTTAAGACCTAAAGTTCTTGAATGCGGGTTTTTGCTATATTGTACAGTGAATAGGTTATCGAATTTTAGCCAATTTTCTTAAAAGTCCAATCTGTATTGTGAGCATCATATTGTTTTAGTCCTCCTAGTAGTTTATTAGCTTTCAAATAAGTTCTTGCAGAGAAGGCAGATAAGCATAAAGTCAGCCTAGAGTCTAGTGATTCTTCCTTAGTTGCATTTACTAATAAAACGTCAAATATGTCAAATGAAGTTTTTAAACCACTAACTCTGTGTTTCTTTCTTTCTAGGTCGGATTTGCGGAATGCTATCAAGTTTGCGAAGTAAATATTTCTCCTTTTTTATTTTTTGGATTTAGCTAATTTTCTAGGGAACATATGAGATATTTCTATACTAAGTTACTGAACGCCAATGGTTTTTTGAGCATTTTCTAGGCAATTTAAGTTTGGGGAAAGAATTTTAATTCGATCGTTGTATTTTTTTAGCGATTTCAAAGGAAACAGCCAGTCCTAGCAGAGAGAAGAATAACAATGTTTAGCCTACTGAAGTACCTCACCATTGGATTATTGGCCTTCAGCATGATAGACATATACCGAGCAAATGGCTTCAAAGGTATCTTTTTTGCATGGTATTTTGATTTTTGCTTTGGAAATATGATGAATATGCTAGTCCAGTGCAAAGTCATTCATCTCATCAATGATCAAAATCGTAGCAAAACTTCATGTTTGCTTTTAGGTACTATAATTGGTCTCTTTATCTCTTTTTTAGCTACTTTTCATGTATTTTTCTCACAATTTCTTAGAGGCGTAGCTCTTAGTCCTGTCGAAAAAAAATTGCCCCACTAGATCTTTTGCACTTCCATCTCTGGAATAGCCTCCCACCCTGTTTCCTCCGCCCCCTCCCCCACTACGTAGAATCTTGGGACATTCGAGTGCATTAGCCGTTGGTACCTTCTTACTTTCTTCTTGTTGTTTTCTTCTCTCTTTCAGTTCTTTTTTTTCCCAATGTTCATGGTACTCATATGATAGATGTTTCTCCTTTGTTGATCACCTCTTAGAATGAAGACTTGTATGTTGGGGTGTATTGTATATAAAATGGTAATATCACGTTTAACCAAATTTTGTTTTATTTCAAAGGGAGCTCAACTGAATCTGCTGCTACTAAGCTTGGTGTAGATAGCCATGCAAGAGCTGCTTTTGTTCAATTGGAGAGTGTTTTAGGTGCAACTGGTCGGTGAGTATTTCTGTTTAATAATTACGGACCTTTCACTGGGCATCACATAGCTAGCATCGCACAGCTAGCTTTGCAACACACGGCTTGTATGTTGAGGCATTCGCTTCTCAGCGTTGACATTTTGCCCACGCTTATCGCTCTGTAATAATCTGCCCCAGCATTTGTAGCCAAATGTCCTGTATTTGTTTGTTTGTGGAGCTCCTGTTGCTAAGGTCTTTATTTCTATACACAATCGATTATATTTCGTACAGTTCTGCTCCGTGTTCTTCTCTGTTCTGTGATGTCTGTGAGAAGTAATTGTCAGCACTCAATTCTTAACAAAGCGATCTCACCACCGTGACTACAATCCTCGCCAAAACATCTTGAGACAAACTCAAAAAAGAGGCTGAATCTGTAATACTATTTAAAAACAAAATACATGAAATTCTGATGTAACCGAAAAGTTAGATGTTGTATTTTCAAGGGGCTCTCGCGTTCCCTGTTTTGCCGTTTCGCGTTCCCTTGTCTAGCTGAGTTATCCTAAACATCATTACATGATCATTTTTTATTTATCATTCATCTTCTTATTTTTAAGCTGGTCGAAAGAGAATATCCATCCTTATTATGCGAGAGTGCATACGTATCTGGAGCCTACGATGGAAACTGGATGGAACCATACAGTTAGAATTTCAAACTCCATCTACGAATTTAGCAAGCCAGGCTTAGAAGTTATCAGCAAAACGAACGAAAAGATCTTTGTGAAGGTTAGTCTTTTTATATTCCTTTCTCTTTATTTGAAAGTTACTCAGTCTTCTGCAGAGTTTCCATGTATGTATGTGAGAGCAATTGATAATTAGGAAATATGTCATTTGCATAATTTCATTGTCTCTTTTCTGTCCCTTATTTGTGAAAAAGGGAATGAAAACCTTTAAGTGAAAAACATAAGAACATTAAGGTACCGTTCAATATTTATAGAAGGGTTGGTACCGAAGAGAAATTGGTTGGGTAAAAAAAGATTTTCTAACGTAGTAAGGTTGGGTGAACATTTTCCATGCAATTTCGAAGTTGGCAGGCAAATTTTTTCCACCAAATACCGCGATGTTTAAAGTTTAAAATTGTCAATTGTATCATCATCATCTTCAACATCATCATCACTATCCATTTCACTTTCAGTGTCTACTTTCTTTTCATCACTGCCATCAATAGTTTCCTCTCGCTGAGCAACCTATCTTCCCTTGAGAAGCGGACTTTGTGCTTCTTCTTGTTTTTGCTTTTTTGCTCTCGTTGCCTCTTCGTTTTGCGACTGGCTTCAAACTATGGGTAATTGGGTAAACTGTTTTCAACCTGAAAAATTGTTGAGAGACGTTTTTTCCGTTGCATTTTGGGTTGGGTAAAAACATTTTTTGGACAAGAAATAATTTTTCTTCAGCACCAACCCTTATGTAAATAATGAACTGTCCCTTAGACATCAAGTCATTGAATACTGCCCAGTGACAATTATATGGTCATATAGGAGCACATAGGCGCATGTGCAAAAAAGTTACTTGAGGCCCTTTGGTACAAAGACACTATAACTGCCAAAATTGACCTCTGGCCATTAATTTTGATTTTCATTCATTGGCTATTTAATCTCATCCAAATTTAGATGTCATTTTTTTATTCTTTTTAGATTGATGAAATCCTACCCGGATATGTGGCAAAAGTCACCGAAAACACCAAGTACCTTTGGAATTCAATTTTCCCTACTGTCCATTATTA
>WUAR02567245.1:0-12670 GCA_015164055.2 Chrysaora achlyos | reverse complement strand
GACTCAAGGCACATTTGGCCTTCCACTGCTTTTGGGTTATATGTGAAAACGATGCTAGAAGCCAGCTTGCCATCATATAGGACCTAGAAAGAGTAGAACAATAATTAATGTAAAAATATTGCTAGACTGTTACATAATTGTTACATAGCTGTTACAATACAACAGATTTTATCTTTAATTGTATGGGTCGATTTTTTAAAGACAAATGTTATTCACTCAGCATTTAATGTACATTTTAATTTGTCCCTGACCCTGACCCTGACCTTGAGCCTGACTCTGACCTTCACCCTGATCCTAGCCCTCGCAGTAACCTTGACCTGGACTAAGCCTTAACCATTATCCTCACCATCATATTTAGTACTTCTGAGTAAGTCAATAAAAAATTGAGCTCGAAAACTTCTGACGGAGAATTGATAGCAATTCCTACTCCCCCTCAATTAATTGTCGAGTAAATTGATACATGGTCGGGCTGAACACTCCTTTTAGCATCTATTAGCTAACATTATGGTTTTGATAGCTCGAAATTTTTGCGAAAAAATTTGCAACATTTGCAGCTGCTTCTCCGTTGAAGTAACTAATACCAGCAAGAAAACAAAATTATATTATTTAGCTTTCCCTGTTACTGATAAAAAAATTTTCTACAGCGTATTACAAAGATTTAACGAAAGAAAGGAAATTATTGATAAGAATCTTATCAAACAGCAATACATTTAGCATCCTGTTTATTGAAGATTTAAACTCTTCCGTTAAAATCTTCTAAAAAAACAAGTTTTTCATCTTTTTTATAAGTAACACAGCGGATGAAATGCACTCTACCTTGCGGTCCATGTCATAAAGTGGAATATCCAATTCAGATTCAAACTTGAACTTTCCCTGTTAACAAAATACGTTAACAGATTAAGAAAACACATTGTCAGGAATGTATTACGGTTGATAACATGTTCAAACCTGATAGAAAATTATAATTTAAAAAAAGACAACACTTAAGTAGATGTGTGCTTTTATTTCTAAATAAAGGGAAATAAGCAATTGGCCAATCTGAGTAATTCCCTTAGTCGTGTAGACCGTATGTGCACTCATTTCTGTACAGTCTCCATCTTGCTCTATCACCAACCTTCTCTCTCAATTCCTTCACCAAGCACGCACTCCAATCCTCCAAGTCGTCCAACCATTGTTTTATTGGCCTGCCTCTCCTCCTTGTTCCTTCAACACTACCTTCAATGACCGTTTTTGCAATTTATCAATCTCTTCTCATCTGGTGACCATAATATTTCATCTTCAGAGGTAGGGCAACGAAATATTGGATATGACCTCTAAATTGCATTTTATCATGGCAGACAACAAACTTTCACCAGGTACAGTTCAACAGTGGAGGAGGGGGGCAAAAACGATCTTGCCATCCTAGAATTAAACCACCACAACGCCACTCACTACCAGAACACATCAATAGGAACCTGCCTCCTCCCCCACTGTAGAACTATTGGTGAGTTCATTGTAAACTGTAAAATAATGAGAAACTCACTGGTTAGATCCCTACCTTGTAGCCCGGCCCAAGCCTGTATATAGCGGCAGTTGCGTTCTGACTAAGAGGCTCTGCAAAGAGGTAAACGGCGGATAGTTGGCCTTTGAAAGAATATTTATGTTCGCTTGGCTTTCCAGTCTGCCCCAAACCAATGAAACACTTGTCCATAGTCTGAAAAACCAGAGAGAAAATTTGATCAAAAATTCAATGAGATACTATTTTGAATTTGCTTCTCATTCACTACTTACTTTGCATTCCCAGCTAATTTTGTCAACAACTTTCGTTTAACCAATCTGAAAAATTTCTTCTCAACTCACTCTTATCATTTTAAAAACGCTATGAGTTTTTCACAGAGAAGACACTTAAACAGAAAAGTCGTCAAAATGTCTCATAGACCTGTCCTTCACTGTTTAAGCTTTTTGCAGCAACATAAGTTACAGGAAATGTCAAAACAAAAATAACACATTCAAAGACTACCAAGGCTCTATACAGAGGCTAGCAAACATTCTATACAGATTTTTTGATTACATATTTTCAAGAAAAGTTTTTTCTATGGTTCTATGGTTGTCCACAAAAAAGGGATTTCGCTATTCTTAAAACTAAAATATGCTTTAAACTAAGCATGTAACATTTTAAATGCCGTATAAATATCATAATCGTTTAAAGCACAACGTTTCGAGCCTGTAATCTTTATCAAGTCAGGTATGTTTAGTACACATTGCGGGCAGGTGTCCACTATCAACGACCAACGACGGATGTTATTTAATAGCCTATTCATACTTTTAAATTCAAATATAGCAGGGATACACAGGTCAAAGACATCTTAACTCTATTCAAAACCGATCCTAGTGGGAGGCTTAACCACGAATTGTTACTAAAAAATAGTTCTTTAGAGAGGCCAGGTAGTATCAATGAAGAAGGCTTATGAAGGGAGAAAGGAAAAAGTGTAGAAAAGTTACCAACCAAGCATTAGGAGTAGCAAAACAGAACAGGAGGATGTTATAAACAGGATTGTCTATCAACAAACAACTTACCTCTTTGGAAGAAGCAATATTGATTTCTCCAGTTGTCACCATTTGTCCATTTACATAGCAGCGAATCTCGCTTGATTTGAACCGATTGTAAGTATGGGTGACGCAAACATGATACCACTTAAAAAGAAGAATGCAAGACATGTACGAATAAAATATCCGAAAACGTGTTCCGCGATAGACAGACGGAAATTTAACTACAAAGTTAGCCTCTTCACCAAAGATTTCGAATGAATAACGGATGAAATAGTTGTTTGCATGTCCCGGTAAACCATAATGAAACATTTCCTTGTACAGAGAATGATAATAGGGAGGAAATTGTGCGAATCTAAATGGGAGGTGGGTGGTGTGAGGTTTGAGGAGGGAGACATTGGGAGAAAGGAGGTGGGCCAATACAGCAAAAACCGTTTTTCTCTCTCAGCGCAACAGTACAAAAGCAACTAGTTAAATAGATTCGGGATATTTATCTTTATCTAAAAGATTTTCCCGTAAATTTGAAATTAGATTTAAGAGAATTTCATTAATTTTCAGTTGATTTTTATTGGAAAACAAAAGAGTGAACACTTTAGTTAAAATCTGACTTAATTAAGCTAACATTGTCCTTCACGCCTATATATTTATTCTATACGCCTATGTATTTGAATTCCACTTTAATTTCTAAGGTTGATCTGGAATTGTAATTGTATTTTGGCGAGACACCTTTATAATACAGAGAGAGATATCTGCTCGTTCCAATGTACATTAAGCCGTGTAAATTCAGGCTTAAGAAGGGAATCTCATCTCTGAAGATAATCCAAATATAATAATCAATAATAATACAATTATTTATACAGGGTTACCTTTTGAGCAATAAAAGTGCTGTTATAAATAAGAAATGTTCAATTCAGGCAGACAAGAAAATCACATTACTGTTTTAATTTGGCCTCTAGATTTATATTCAGTCACATAATTTAAACTGTTCTTTACTGAACATGTATCCGTGGCAGTTTATTAATAAAACAGCATGGTCCTTGAAGGTAAAGGGACCTTTCGCAATTTCAATGTTGACAAGGGGCAGTCTAAGCATAGAGATTTGCTTCCCTTTTCATGTTGATGGTCAATATCATCTGAGGCCCTATTGTTACTTTTTGTATGTTTTTTCTCGATGGAAAGTTAAGGTATATATATCTTTCATATCCAAAGGCCCTTGTTACTTTTTGTATGTTTTTTCTCGATGGAAAGTTAAGGTATATATATCTGTCATATCCAAAGGCCCTTGTTAAATACTAATCCTTTATTCTTGCTTAATTCCCTTTAATATATAACCCGCTTTTAATACGAATAAATACGTAAATTAATCTATTTAGGAAATATATAACTTACGATTTGCGGTCTGAATTCGAATTTAACAAGAATCGTGAAAATTTTGTTTGCCTTTCCGTGAACTTCAACAACAAGCATCGGGCCAGAGAAATGTGCGGAATACCCGAGTCCTTTACTGTTCATAAAACTGGAAAAAGAAGAACGTCAACGTTATAAAAAATAATTCAGCACAGCATTAATGTGAAGAAAGGCATCATAGTATTGGCAGTAATCAAATAGGTAAAACAGGAATATAACACGCGTTTTATACAAAGGTAGATATACTGAACACAATCTTTATCTGTCAAGAAGAGAGATATTTGGAGGCAAATTTGCGCTATCACATTTTGCAGCAAGTGCAGATGGCATTCTATGAAGAAATATACTGAAATAACCCCTCAAATTATTTTGTGATTGAAACAATAAGAATAGCACACTGGAGTTGATGATAGACACCAAAAAAGCTGATATGAATCCACATTCAAGTCTTTCTAAAGTGGACACACTTGGTACCAGACGTAACTGTCCGTTTCCCAAACTGTCCGTCTTATACAAATACATTGTATCGTATAGGACATAGCAATACGGACAGGAGGGTGAAATCCGGTAGTTAAAAGTAAAAAGCAGTGTGACTTCGCAGCTGTAAAACCTAAAATCTCTTCTAGATTCTACCGAAAGAATTATGAAGTTCTTGTGTGACTTAAAAGTAAAGTTTGCAAAAAAAAGAATAAACTTTTCTCGATGATACAGTGCGTTGTGGGGACACAGTCACATCAGCAAATCAAGCTACATGGGTGTTATCACGTGGTCACAATTTCTGCACATTGATTGGCTAAAATACGAAAATTGAAGATGTTGGACAAAGAAGGTTCTCGCAAACCTGTGGCCTACCTGTAGATATGCGGTTTCATCGACTGCTCAACGCTTGACAGATGAGCAGCATCTAACTGCAGCCAGGTTGAGAACGAAAATCCTGGCTGATGAGGCCATCTTATAAGTGGAGGCAGCACGATACCCTGAAGAGATAAAAAAAAACTTTCACAAATATCTCAATTCGCTGCTACATATTTCATAAGTGGTCTGTTTTAATTGTATTGCTTGCCTTAGCAGGGATTCGAACCTCGGACCTTTCAGATAATGGACGAAAAATTTTAAAATCAAAAAAATTCATCTACGTGACTTGCCGTCCTGTAATTTGAACGGCACCTCTAGAAAAATGCATCGAAAAGAAAGGTTCTATCGTTTATCACGAGTGTCATTTTAGCAAGCCATGCAGCAAAAATGAGCTGAAACAAGCGAGCAGCAACAACTGGGACGAGAAGTATGGAAGTATGAAAGTATGAAGAATTACGAAAACGAGTGAATATGGCAGTTATTAGGCCTGGTTTCCATTTGGCCGTAAGGCATGGTAAGGTTGCCGGCGACAATCTTCTACCATCTTCCATCTGCCATGCCCCTGGTGCCACAGTCGAACTGTTCATATGGAATCTTCTGAGCCAAGTGCCACGGCGATCGTGCCTAGAGGCCATAAGGAACGGCAATAGTTGAAATGAATCAACGTTTTCCAAGTCATTATGGTACCACAGCCATCATGGTTGCGGCTGCCGGCGGCGGGCACCAAGAGAAGTGGTTTCCTTTAGAGTTGAAATGTCTGAGGCATGCAAGCGGCAATGGCTCCAGCAGTGGCTGTGGCATCCTTAAGGCACCGTACGGCCATATGGAAACCGGGCTTAGCAAGAACAAAAATTGATTTAATCTGATCACTTACTGATCCAGGTTTACCGCTAAAATCGAAATAAACATCTGGTCCATGTTTCTCTGGCATTCGCTTAAGGATCCCAAGTAACTTGAAGGCATGTGTCGGCCATTTGTGGTCATCTGTCATTTGCAGAGCAGCAAGAAAGTACTTCAGTTCTTTAATTGTTATGCTGTATGTTGCCAGTATCCCAACAATCTCAATCATTTTATCTGAAGGAAAGTCAAAACATGTGGGATTATAAGACAATACAAAATACTTGTGAACAAACTTTAGAGGAATGGACACCAACACCAGGGTCATGTATCAGAATCCAAAAAACTTTGGAAAACTTGCAGCATGGTATGGCAGGGCATGGCATGGCATGGTAGAACAGAAGCACTGCAATACGATACTAGACGGACGATGAGGTGAGAAAATAAAACAGAGTAAAATACTTTTAGTCGTTGTTGTATTTGTTGTATTTGATGTGATAAGGGTGCTGGAACCATGGGGGCAGAGAGTAGCATCTGCCCCCACCGTTGACCTAGATAACTTCGGAATTTTTTATATATTTCTACTGCAAAATTCTTATCTATAAGTAAGTCTGAGCAAAACAAAACAACAGAACCCAGAAAAGACATCAGTGCCACATTTCATGACTTGCAGCGAAGTTATGTTGACTGATGACTAGAAAGTAAATGCTACAAAGAAAGCAACATCCAAAAGCCTGGAATAGTTACTTTACCTGCAATCATGTCATCTTCTCTAGCTGATATCTTATCCAACAGCTTAGTAATAAGCCCAGCTTTTGTGCAAGTTTGTAAATTTTCCACGCTTTTTTTGAGTACTGCATGCAGAATTACTAGCATTTGGAACTGCAAAAAAAAATAAGTTCATTTTGATGACTTATTACAGTAACAGTTATTTTTTCACAGAAAACTTATTAAACATTAACACATAAAGGTGACTGCAAAGTTTAGTCATATGGGTATGTTATAAGTTGTAGTCTAAGGCATACCTTAGCTTTGCCTGATATACGATCGAACAGATCCAACATGGCAAGGATATCAAAAGGGTCACGGATATCATAACAAAGCTCAAGATCAAGGTTCCCTCCAACGACCTGCAAAGAGATATCAACTTTTGAGAAAGGATTATTCCAATGTACGACTAAAAATATCACATTTACTTTCTATCAATTATTCAAAGACATTGAATAGGTTAATTTTGTGAATCAAAATCAATGTTAAATTGTAAAACATCATCATGGCATGGCAAAACGCATATTTTCAATTAAGAGGGTGTGCCCTGGTACGCTATTGATTTTATTGACTTTAAGGGGTAAAGAACATAAATCATGCAACTCCTAAGTATAGATTTAAAAGGGGACATGAATATCCTCAACTTTCAGCGAAATTTATTCTGAATTTGATAATCTCTTGTAACATGCACAAATTATTTTGTTTTATAAAAATATCATGCATTTGTGCAAAAAGTGATTTAGCCCTAGGCAAGACTTGACATTTCAGCATACAAAGAGGCAAGACTTGACATTTCAGCATACAAAGAGGCAAAAATCTTCCTTGCTAACCCAAACAGAGAGGGTAGATTAAGATGTAATAAAACATCAATTAAAGGTTACACGCCCACACCTATTATTTGAGCCCATAATTTGAATCAATTTAAAAGTGAGTTTATATTTGAACAGCAAGGTGAGCGTCACTGGGACCTGACCCCTCCATGTTTATGAAAAAATCTCTTTTATCACCAAACATGTCTTCCTGCAGCAAGGAAAAGTTCTTGTAGAGCCAAAATAAAAAAATCAAGTTTATTAAATTAGAATTCCTGTTAATTCCCTATGCCTTAGTAGAAGAACAGAAATTATACACAAGACTTCCTGTTTTCCCAAAAGCAAAAAAGAATATAATCTGCAAATCATTTGCTTTGCAATGAAATTTCATTCATAATGGTCATTTTTGTCTGATATTTTGTTGAACACAATAGCTTCAAAAATATCCCAAATGTGTCTGGGTTGTTGCTGACAACTAATGACTTTGGTAAGGGTTGCAGATTTAGATGCTACAAGATTTTGCATAAAGTGCAAAAACACTACATTTGAATGATCTTTAGTAAAGGTCTTTGTTTAATTCTTAAGGCCAGGAAAACAAGCTCAAATGTGATAAATTTGTGTTGTTGGTGAAAGAACATACAGAAACCCCCATCCATCCTTACCAATAATATTGGCTATCAAGATCAGCCCTGAGGAAGATAAAGTTTGCAGATACAAGTTTGCTCTATAAAACTCGTAGACGTCTTGGTAGACAATGAGAAGCTCAATTGTAGACAAGATTATGTATATTTATGATTCAGAAGCTTAACTTACCGAATCAAATAAAGCAAGAACTACTTTGCTGTCAAGCTCTTCTTCTGAAATAGTATCTTTCTTTGCACTTGCATCGTCATCTGGACTCCCATCCTTGTTTGGCTCTTCTGTTTTCAAAGTTTGGCGCACTTGAGCAATGACTGTGTCAACTTTCGTTCTTGCAGCATTTTTCATGCTTTCGGTTGTGCTTATAAAAGAATTTGAGCTTACATTGCGAGCAATGATATTGGGTGAAACCATTTCCACTTCTTGTTGTGCTGTTTCTTTTATCGCAAGGTTTGCCTGTGTTTGATCATCCGACTTCGCCTGTTCATCATCTCCTTTGATTGATACTGGATCAGGAGCTCCAGCTTTGTCTTCCACGTCGTCCGCCATCTTTTAGCGTCGGTCAAGCTGATCAGTGATAGTATCAAGCAAAATATGGTCATTTTGTGTACCTTCTCACAAAAACAATGAAGCTTAGATTTGAATTCAAAAAGCTTTTTTAAATGACTCTTTTCATAGTAATTGAGATCTTTTGTGAACCGAGCTGTACATAACTATGGACGTAAAGAGGCAAGTTTATGTTTGAAAGGGGCGTTTTTCGATGTTCTTAAGGGCGTGGTCTCAAAAAAAAATTCTTGGGCCCCCGGCCCCCTACTTAGCCAAGCCCCCCCCCCCACTTTGAAATCGCTGCGCGGTCCTGGCTGTTCCAATCGAACTGGCTAGCTGTTTCTAGTTGGCTCTCCTTTGCAGTGGAAAAGACAAGTCACAGATCAGTCATCAGTGAGTTAATTCCACACGCAGCGCAGGCTACTCAGCTCCTGACTCCACCACCTTCTCCACCACCAGTGCTCGCATGTTCATTCTCCTAGCCTGACTATATCCATCCGGATCTCCTCAGGAATGCCAAAGTTCGCACGCAGGCTATCACTATAGGATACATTACAGGATACCCCCTTGCACGTCCTCTTCCATATTCTGTCGAATACTATTAGCTTATCGTCTCCAAGTGCGTGGCAGGAAAACGAGGCGAGAATTGCACAGCGATGACAATCAATGAAAACAAATAATTGCAGGTGCACAACAACTTATTTCATTTCAACAAAATTGGAAAAATCGTGCATTTTACTAATTATTTTCACCAATGATTAAATTAGTCGAATACTTGATGTTTACCATAATGATTAAAAACCTTAAACAACAACAAATGAAAACTTACAAAAACAACAAATAACAACCATCTCTCCCGAAACGTTGCCCTACAAAATATCGAAGGCTTGTCATGATAAGTGGTGACTATCATGTCTAATACAGTGCCAGAAGCAGCCTTGATAAGTCCGAATATATTAACAAATAACAAGTTATAAAAACAACAAATTAATAATGATAACCAACGAGAATCTTTATAAGAAGACAAGCTGCCTCATTTGATATGTTTACTTCTCATTTCTTAATTTAGTTCATCGAATCCGCATCTAGTCCACATCATGCAACTGGTGTACACCTTTCAACTGCAATGACTAGAACTGTTTATGAATTTGATTAATAAACTGGAACACAAATAACAATTCTCTATCCAGCCCTCCATCAACACATGTGTACAGTACAATGGAAGGAGCAAGATGAAACATGGAGTGAAGCGTTAAGAACCTTTAAACTGGACAGGAACAAGTGCCATCATGAGCCTATTCTCACTTTATGTACAAATGTAAAACTCATTGTACAAAGACATCAGTTAATTACTCTCTGTAATGTAAACTCTTTGTGTTACTCGACCAATCCAACGACATCCTAAATAATCAATATTGGGTGGAGTGCTAGATTCGTTTAAACCCAAGATGCTGAACGTGATTTATGATGACGCTTATGAGCCATTTGCTTCTATTCAAAAATAATTTACGGAGTATGTTTGAGGAAGCAACATTCACTGGTGGGTGAATTAAATCATCTGGCTTGCAACCTTTGGCCATACCTATATGCTTCCGAGGTGCAAAATTAAACTAAGCTAGCGGACCTGAAGAATAAAATGATTTGAACATGGATGGTAGCCATATCTTCATATGATTGTGCACAGAAAACAATGAGTTATTTATCTAGTTCCCGTGTTTTCCTATAGTTTTGTCGTTCTCCATTTTTATTTAACGCCAGTCATAAAATTACAATTTAAACTTCTTTTCGCAGCTTTGTAGCTGACATTGAAAATATATGCATCAGGCTGGATAAAGGAAGCAGGTTGGGAAACTGTAAATTGGCTCCACTTTCCTTCTTGGGAAAGCCTAGCTAAGATTGTTTAATTTTCATACTTTTCTAGCTTCGTTCTCCCTTCCCTTCTCATTTTCAATCAAGGGTTGTCTGTATGCCAAAAGTGAGCGTGGATCAAACGGAAAGTAGTGGGAGGATTTTCATGCAAGGAGGTTGCAAAACGTATTACATGATTCTTTTTAATTTTATAACAGACTTGACTTAGCCGATAGTAGAAAAGGTTGCTTAATCTTTAGGAAAGCATCACAAGTTTCTTCTTTTTTGAGCCAAAGTAATTCAGTGCATCATATTTTGTTACATTTCTACAAAGAGTCTTAAGAATGTTTAAAATTTTGTGAGCTGTTCTCCAGAATTGAATACTGAAATCCTTGGGATTGCTTAGTAAGCGATTATGTAAAACGTTATAGCTAAAACGTTTTTGTCCTAGTTCTATTGAACAAGCAGAAATATACGGAAAAAGCATTGTTGATAAAAAACAGAGCTCGTAAAGGATGCTTTTGTAATTATTTAAATTGGAATAGCGTTTCTGTTTATTTTTTGTATAAAAAATTCATGTTTTCTTCTTAGCTTGAAACGGATGAATTATTTATGATTCATATGATTGATATCAAAAAGTGCAATTATGTTAATCAAATATCTTCGGAGATCTTGCAAACAGGATTCTGAATGCCCACATCACATTCAAGATATTATCAAAGACCTGCTACGCCATGTTCGCATAAGTGTTGCATTTAGACTTAGCCTGTGTTCCAGACCCCATCAACTGAATGACGCGTAGTTACACGAGTCGAATTTTCCGCTAAGAAGTCTCTAACAACAGCAACAAGCCTTTCTAGACCTTCCGTAACTAGAAGATCAAATATTTTTATGTCGGCTATACCATATTCAATAGAAAAAACTAGAAATATCTAGAGTATTTTTTATCGACTATTGTTAGACGTAGTTGGGCCTAATGGCCTAAGAAGGAAACTGCCTCGATTGCGTGCAGTTTTGGTATGGGTTAGTTGGTTTTACAGAACCTGGTTTTGCTACGCCCACTAGACCTCATGCGAGTCTTGGGACGTTTGCTCCTTGCCATCACTTGCACGAATTCGTGCGTTCTAGGCACCTTGCCGTTGGTTCGTTTGTTTCCCACCCTGCGCATCCTTGTTATCTTTTCTTCTAATTTCTTCCTTTTCCTGTCTCTTCTTCCAGCCTATGGACTTTTTTCTTCTCGTCGGAGTGGTGCATTGCCGTGCGAAAATTTGTTTCCTTGCATGCGTCATCTTGTGCTGGCAAATCCTTAAAGGCATTGCATGTTGATGCACAAATTGCCAGTCTTTCCTGCAGAATACAGTTTTTGGAGGGGAACATTAAGTGAGCAACAAAACTGTTGTAGGGCCTTGTAGCTAAGAATTATTTCAAATTTGCAATTTAACCTCCCTGTTGGTTTCCCAAACCCAAAACAGAACCGCAAAACGAAATATCAGGCACCAATACATCAGATACTTTGCAAATTTAGCAGCCTCACTAAATTTTAACCCATCTCATGTTGACTTTAACCATTCATATTCGTTCGAGTCTTTAAACATATACAGTAGTCTCTAAACTGTACATTATCTCATGCAGTTGATATAATTATTGTTCTATAACAGGATGATAAAGAAAAGAAAGTTTCATTTTGTTTTGAGCATAAGAATACAACAAGACAGAGACCGTCGCATAAGGGCGCAATCATATGAAGTCAAATCGTAAACATAAGAAATTGCTCTCAGATCGTCTCGTGAATCTCGGATCGTAGCAACAGTTGTTATGACGCTACGATCTGAAGGGTTGGCTGATGAGCAAGACCGTACAGGCAATCATTAATCAATTTGCAATCACACTGATTTGCGATTCACCGTGATGACATAACTCAAGAATGTTGACATTCATAGAAGAAAAGGCACAAAACGATTATAGGTCGTGAATACTTTGTCATGGAACTCACAAGGTTTCGGTAACTAGTAGTCTGCGTATCATTTGATATTTTATTATTCTTGTATCACTTTGCGACTGTATGTATGTAGTAAAATAACTAGAAAATCAAGCACAATAAAGCAATCTGATTAGCAGCATTTTTCTCAATGATCTCGGAAAATTTCAAGGAAATGAGTGGTGATAAACAGACACTTTCTTAACACCTTACTCGTTGCAATGTCTCTGAAAAAGAGGGCTTCCATATTGGATTTAACTTTGGCAAGAAAGATCAGAAGTTAAATCTTTTATTTCATTGATAAATAACCGACGCCTAGCCTGCGGCGAAAAACATGTCAGTCAGAATAAGAAATTTTCTTCGTAGAACAGATAATCAAGCACTTGATTGCCACAGCAAAGAGTTGGCTTGCTATAAATAAATTTTCAAATTCAGATAATATCCTAAAGAGCAAAGA
>WUAR02567023.1:0-12690 GCA_015164055.2 Chrysaora achlyos | reverse complement strand
TTGTGTTGTAGAAGAGAAAGTGGGGATAATCTGGGATATTATACGAAACCCCGGAAGTATCAGGATATATACTTCTGGATGCCCAAAAAATCAAAATAGGTGTTGGAATAAAATCGGATCCCCACCTCCAGCAGGGTCAAAAAAAGAGGTGTTAAAATTTCTATCTGTTAATAGCATGGTGATAGCTCCAGCCAAAACTGGGAGTGATAAAAGTAAGAGTATTGCCGTAATTAGCACTGATCAAACAAACAAAGGTATTCTATCCATTGTCATTCCAGGTGCTCTCATATTAAGAATTGTAGTAATAAAATTAATAGCCCCCATTATAGAAGAGGCTCCCGCTAGGTGCAGGCTAAATATTGCCATATCTACAGATCCTCCAGAATGAGCTTGAATGGCAGATAAAGGGGGATATATGGTTCAGCCTGTTCCAGCTCCTTGTTCAATCAAAGAGGATCCTAATAACAGTAAAAGAGCTGGAGGTAAAAGTCAAAAGCTTATATTATTTAATCTTGGAAAAGCCATATCAGGACTGCCTATATATAAGGGGACAAATCAATTTCCAAAGCCCCCTATCAATACAGGCATTACAAAAAAGAATATCATTATTAGGGCGTGAGCAGTTACTACTACATTATATATTTGGTCATCTCCTAACATGGATCCAGGACCAGATAATTCTAATCTTATAATCATACTAAAAGCTGTACCAATCATGGCAGAAAAAGCACCAAAAATTATATATAAAGTACCTATGTCTTTATGGTTAGTTGAGAATAGTCATCTTGATAAATATGCGCTCATGTCTATCTATTATATCTGACAGTTATGTATTTAGATAGCTATGTTTATTGGCCCTTATCAGATATAATAGAAATGATAAAATTTTTAATATTAATTAATTCTATACTATTAAATAAAGATGTGGCTGAAGATTGACAGCTATCCTTTCAAGACAGTGCCAGCCCTGTGATGGAAGAAATAACTTTTCTTCATGATCAAGTAATGTTTATTGCCCCTACTATTTCTATACTTATTTTATGGTTAATGTTTAGATCTATAATTAACAAATATAAATATAAGTTTTTAGTAGAAGGTACTTTGATTGAAATAGTTTGAACACTCATACCAGCAGTAATATTAGTTTTTATAGCATTTCCTTCTTTAAGGTTACTATATTTGATGGATGAAATTATGGAACCTGCTATTACTATAAAAATTGTGGGCCACCAATGATACTGAAGTTATGAATATTCTGATTATGAAAGCGAAAATCTTGATTTTGATTCCTATATGGTTCCTACTACAGATTTGGAAGGCGGAGACAACAGATTATTGGAAGTTGACAATTCTTTAGTTCTTCCTATACAAACTCATGTAAGAATTCTTATAACTGGTGCTGACGTGATTCACTCTTTTGCAGTACCAACCTTAGGAGTAAAAGTAGATGCTATACCAGGTAGGTTAAATCAAACTAATATGTTTATAAAGAGATCCGGTTTGTTTTATGGGCAATGTTCCGAAATATGTGGTACAAACCATAGTTTTATGCCTATAGTAGTTAGAGGTGTTTCTTTAGATAAGTTTATTAATTGAATTGAAACTAAAATTTCTGAAGAATCTTAAACTTAAGGGGAGTTAAGTTAATGAAAACTAGTTGCCTTCAAAGCTATTAATATTGGTTCAAGTCCAATACTCTCTGTGTTTATGCCTCAATTAGATTTTATAACTTATTTAAATCAATATATATGAACTATCATGATATTATCAGCATGTATTATAATTATGTGTGTGACGTTATTACCAAGCTTAAAGTATTGTCTAGAGTCTAGATTATCAGAATCAGTAACTTTTAGTTATACTAAACAACATGAATTTACTGCTTATAAAAAATTGTTAGAACAATAATGATAGCATCTTACTTTGACCAATTTACTATTATAAATGTTTTTTTAGGAATATTGACTAGTTCCTCTGTTATGTTGTTATTTTCTTTATTTTTTGTGAGTTTATTTTTTAATAATAGTTGATTAATACCTACTAGATGACAAGTAGTAATAGAATTAATATACACCCATTGGTCTAATCTTTTGAAAGATAGTTTAGGTTTAAAAGGGATGAAATATTTTCCGTTTATCGTAGGGCTATTTTCTCTTTTTGTTTGACTAAATGTACTAGGTTTGTTTCCTTATGTATTTACCGTGGGTACTCATATAGTGGTTACATTTGGTATTTCTTTTTCTATATTAACTGTTGTTACTATACTAGGCATTAAGAATTTTAAAGCTGATTTTTTCAGTTTATTAATGCCCCAAGGAGCCCCTTTATTAATGGCTCCTTTATTAGTTTTAATAGAAACTGCTAGCTATTTATCCAGAGCAATATCTCTGGGTGTTAGATTAGCTGCTAATTTATCTGCTGGTCACCTATTATTTGCTATACTTGCTAGTTTTGGATTCCAAATGATAGTAAATAATTATTTTATGTTGAGTTTGTTTCCTATAGCCATTATGATTTTTATAACTATCCTAGAAATGGCTGTTGCTGTTATTCAAGCTTATGTTTTTTGCTTATTAACTTCCATATACTTAGAGGATACTCTAAAATCACATTAATGTCCCATGTTTTTCATCCCTATCATTTAGTTGATCCCAGCCCTTGGCCATATGTAACTGCTTGTGGGGCTTTTTTCTTAACTTTTGGAGGTGTTATATACTTTCACTATAGCTTTTTATGGATTATGGTTCTAGGGTTAAGTATGTTTACTATTACTTTTATTGTTTGATGCAGAGATGTGATAAGAGAAGCTACTTTTCAAGGACATCATACAGAGTTAGTAAAGAAAGGTTTAAAATTAGGAATGATATTATTTATAGTGTCAGAGATTTGTTTTTTTGTATCTTTTTTTTGGGCTTTTTTTCACAGTAGTTTAGCTCCTGCTATAGAGTTAGGGGCCGTATGGCCCCCTATTGGAATACAGATATTAAACCCTTTCTCAGTTCCTTTATTAAATACAGCAATTTTATTAAGTTCGGGTGCTACGGTAACTTGAGCACATCATGCTATTGTTAATGGTAATAGAGGACAAGCTATAATAGGGTTAATGATGACTGTAATATTAGGAGTTTTATTTACAGCTTTACAAGGAATTGAATACTATGAAGCGCCTTTTGCTATCTCCGATTCTGTTTATGGTTCTACATTTTTTATGGCTACAGGATTTCATGGATTTCATGTATTAATAGGAACAACATTTTTAACTGTTTGTTTTGCGAGATTAGTGTTTCACCAATTTACAAGACACCATCATTTTGGTTTTGAAGCTGCTAGTTGATATTGGCATTTTGTTGATGTTGTTTGATTGTTCCTTTATGTGTGTATTTATTGGTGAGGGTCTTAGCCTCAGTAAAGTGGACTACAGGTAAGTTATCAGACTCATAATCTGAAGAAGAAGGTTCGATTCCTTCCTTTACTATTTAAAATGAATTACTTTTACTTTGAATTCTTTATAGGAATCTTATTATTAATTTCATTATTATTTTATTTATCCCCTTCTTTAATTAACTTACTAGCTGTTATGATAGTATTGTTAGTATTAATTAACTGTAATACTGATCCAAATCAAAACAGTTGAGACTTGATAGTAAAATTATTTATATTAGGCATAGGGGTTTCAATATATAATTTTCTACAACCTAAAATTATAAGCTCAGCAGGAGTATTATTATTATCCATAATTTTGGCTTCCTTGCTGATTGTTTCTGCTAATAATTTGTTGGCTTTGTATATAGCTATAGAATTGCAAAGCTTATCTTTATTTATAATGATAGCTAAAGAAAGAAGCTCAATAAATAAAGTAGAAGCTGCTTTAAAGTATTTTGTACTAAGCTCTATTTCATCTGGAATATTTTTAATGGGAACAGCTATATTTTTCTGTAATTATGGTACTTGTAATATTTATGATCTTTCAATAGATTATATTTCAATTGGTAAAATATTAATTATTGCAGCTCTGTTGTTTAAACTGGCTGCTGCACCTTTACATGTTTGGGTTCCAGACGTGTACCAAGGATGTGATTATAACTCACTAATAATTTTAGGGACCCTTCCAAAAATAAGTATATTAGTTGTACTTATTAATCTATTACCTAATAATAAAGTAGTATTAATAACCGTGATTTTTTCTCTTATAATAGGGTGTATAGGGGCTATCAATCAAACTAATATAAAGAAGTTATTAGCTTATAGTGGTATTATAAATATGGGGTTTATACTTCTAGGAGTTTCTACAAATTCTTTTGTAGGAGTAGAATCTAGTATAATATATTTGTTAATTTATTCTATTACTTTCCTATGTTTTATTGTTTTAGTAGACCTATTCACGTCCAAAAAAGACAGTATATCAGAGTTTTCCAGTTTTTTAGGGATTAACAAAACTGTTCTTGTAACCATAGTATTCTTAATGTTTTCTTTTGCGGGAATTCCCCCATTTGCAGGGTTTTTTATAAAGTGGATGGTTTTAGCTAATGCAATATCTTCACAATTTATATTTACTAGTTTAATATCTATTATATGTGCAATAATTGCCGGTGTATATTATGTTAGAATAGTAAAAATTAGCTATTTTCAAATAGATAAATCTTACTATATGTGAAAAGAAGCTCTGATCGGAAAAAGAGAGGTAAATTATAATAAATCAATAATTTTAGGGTTAACATTATTTTTAATCATTAGTTTAACAATTTATCCAAATTTAATTTTAAGCATAGTTCATTTGGGAACTCTATCAATATATTAAGTGTATTTGTTAATAATAATTTTACCTCTCATTAGCTCTCTAATTATACTAGTATCAGGAAGAAACATAGGCGTTAAAGGGGCAAATTATTTTTCTGTAATTTGTATGATCACTGCCTCTATAATTTCCTGTTTATTGTACTATGAGACAGCATTTTTAAAATCTACTATAATATTTTCTTTATTTAATTGATTATCTTTAAACATATTTGAAGAATCAATTAATTTTTATGTGGATTCCATATCAGGAGGTATGATATTAATAGTAAATGTTGTATCTTCTCTTGTACATTTATATTCTACGGGTTATATGAAAGGAGATCCTCATAGCCCTAGATTTATGGGATACTTGTCTTTATTTACTTTCTTTATGTTAGTATTGGTTTCCAGTCAAAATTATTTACAGCTTTTCATTGGGTGAGAAGGGGTTGGTTTATGCTCTTACTTATTGATTAACTATTGGTTTGGTAGACTTCAGGCCAATAAAGCAGCTATCAAAGCAATGTTAGTAAATAGGGTAGGTGATGCAGCATTAATAGCCAGCATAGTTCTCATATGATTTAATTATGGGACAATTAATTTTTATTTAATATTTCCTATTAATGCTTCCTTATCTCATACTTTAATTCCTATACTTCTACTTATAGGGGCTATAGGAAAATCAGCTCAAATAGGGTTACATACTTGGCTCCCAGATGCGATGGAGGGTCCAACTCCTGTTTCAGCCCTAATACATGCAGCAACAATGGTGACTGCAGGAGTTTATTTAATCATTAGATCTTCTCCAATTTTTGAAATGTCTAATATTGCTTTAATAGCAACTGGCTTAGTAGGGGCTATAACAGCACTTTTTGCTGCAACAGTGGGTTTAGCTCAAAATGATATAAAGAAAATTATCGCATATTCAACTTGTAGTCAATTAGGCTTTATGGTTTTAGCTTGTGGTATATCTTACTATTCTGTTGGGTTGTTTCATTTGATTAACCATGCATTTTTTAAAGCTTTACTATTTTTAGGGGCAGGATCTGTAATTCATGCTCTAACAGATGAGCAAGATATTAGAAAAATGGGGTCATCAATCCTATCTTTGCCTCTATCTTACACTTTTATATTAATAGGATCTTTGGCTTTAGCAGGTACTCCTTTTCTAACAGGTTATTATTCTAAAGATCTACTTTTAGAATTAACTACAAAAGAATATTATTTAATAATAGTTTGTTGATTAGGTTTAACAGCCACCTTTTTAACAGCATTTTATTCTTTCAAATTAATTACTAGAACCTTTTTACTTTACCAAAATTATTATAAAAACACCTGAATTTCTGCTCACGAGGGGGAATTAAATATTATAATCCCTTTAATTCTGCTATCTTTAGGAAGTGTATTTTTTGGATTTTTTTCTAAAGGAGCAATTTTGGATCCTTTAATACACCCTAATATTACTTCATTTATAAAGTTAACCCCTTTAATTCTCTCTGCTTTAGGAACGGTATTTGGTCTTCTTATATTTTTATTATCCAGTAAAACATGAAGTTTATTTTTTAAAAATCTCCCTCTTAGAATTTATGATTTTTTAGTAACCGCTTGGGGATTTGATAAAGTAATAGGAACTTTTCTAGTGGACCCTGTTTGAGCTTTTGGTCATAATGTTACTGTAAAGTTATTTGACGCAGGAATCATAGAAACGATAGGTCCCTTTGGATTATCAAATAAAATTATTGCTATAAGTCAAAGCATGTCAAGACTACAGTCTGGTTATCTATTTAACTATGCCCTTATAATTATTCTTTTTATTTCTGTGTCTGTCTTAATGACTTAAACCCTTTGATTTTGGGGGTTAAAATATGTGTAGTATTTTTTAATACATGCTAGTTAGTGTGCGTATAGGTGAGGAAAATAGTGATATTACACAACATGTTACCAGGTTAAATTAATTTAATATTTTATTTATCCGAAGACGACTAGAAAACTCCACATTTTTACTGAAACAAAGGAAAACATTAGCAGCAGTATAGGATATTGTACAATTTGTTATAATTAGATACAGAAAATACTAATAGAATTGTCATATCAGGTGCCAGCAGACGCGGTTACACCTGAGATTCAAATTTTTTTAATAAAAAAGGCAAAAAGAATGTAAACGAATTTTCATATAAGGGTTAGAAATTTTATGAAAAGATAAAATATGTCGATATAAAATATAATTCCATAAATAATAAAACCCCTTTATAATTCTACAACATGAAATAATAGAAAGTAAATAGGATTAGATACCCTAGTAGCCTATTACTTAAATAAAGAATTCTTTTTAAAAGAATTATCCGCCTGAGTATTATAATCAACTGATTGAAATTCAAAAAATCTGGCTGTTCGTTTTCCTATTAGAGGATTGTGTACCTTAAATCGATAGTCCGCGAGCTACCTTACCTTAATTTGACCTCCAGGCGCTGCATGGCCGTCTTCAGTTTGTATTTAAAATCAACAAATTTAACTTTACAAAAAACTAAGTCAGGTATTATGGCCTTTATATTAAGGAGGTTATGCAATACAGTAATTTAATCAAACCAACATAAATTGCGAATAAAATTTTTAAAAACTTTTAGAAGTTGAATTTAATAGTAATCATAAAATAGAGAATTGTGGTGAATTGGTTCAAACGTTAGTACAAATCGCCCGTCACCTTTAGTAATTGATAAAGTTATCTCCCTAATTAAATAACAAAAACTAAAGCAAGTCGTAACATAGTGAGGGGAAGGGAACTTCCCCTTGAAAGTTTTTAGATAAAACTAATAATTTAATATGATTATACAATTTTTATTATCAATAAGTGCGATTATTTCAGGAACTATGGTTGTTTCTTCCATACACCCAGTTTATTCGGTAATATGGTTGGTGATGACTTTTATTTCTACAGGAGCATTATTCATGTTATTGAATATTAATTTCGTTGGCATGATATTATTAATAATTTATGTAGGAGCAATCGCTATCTTATTTGTGTTTATAATAATGATGTTAAACCTAATATCCTTAGATTTGGAAATAACAAATACCCATATCTTACCTTTAAGCCTATTGGTTGTACTATCATTAGCTTCTCAAATAATGGTGGCAAATAATTTTTCATTTGCCTTCAACAATAACACTGAGCTTATTAACCCCCTCTTATTACAGCCTATTCAAACTATAGGTCAAAAGTTATATACTACTTTTGGGCCATATTTGATTATTTCTAGCCTAGTTTTACTTGTAGCTATGGTTGGTGCTATAGTCTTAACAATACATTACAATCAAACTTCAAAAAAACAAGATTCATTTGTACAAATAAACCGTGATAAATTTTATTAATTATGATATTATAATAGCAATCATTTTAAGCTTATTATTATCCAGCATAATATGCTTAGGGTCTTATTTATTAGGATCTTCTTCTCCAGACAAAGAAAAAGTCTCAGTATATGAGTGTGGCTTTAATCCTTTTGATAATCCCGGAAACCCTATTAGTATAAGGTTTTTTATTATAGGGATTTTATTCTTAGTGTTTGATTTAGAGATATCTCTTTTATTCCCTTGAGCGGTATCATCTCACTTATCTTCTCTACAGGGATTGTGAGTAGTAATATTGTTTTTATTTATACTAACCTGAGGACTAATCTACGAGTGGTTAAAAGGAGGACTAGAATGAGAATAAAATCATTTATTATTACTTCATTTATTTTATTCATACTGGGTATTTTGGGGATTTCTCTTAATAGAACTAACTTAATACTATTAATTATGTCTGTAGAATTAACTCTCTTAGCTGCCTCCTTACTCTTTATTATAGGATCATCTTTTTTTGATGTACTATTTGGACAAATATTTACTATAATTATACTAACTATTGCAGCAGCAGAATCTGCCATAGGTTTAGCGATTATAATAACCTATGTTAGAATAAGGGGCAAAATATCTATAAAGCTACTAAATACATTAAAAGGATAATGGTAAACTTAATTATTAGTATTATTAAATTTCTCTCAGTAATTATTCCTGTACTCATTTCTGTAGCTTATCTTACTCTTGCAGAAAGAAAAATTTTAGGTTATATGCAAATAAGAAAAGGCCCCAATATAGTTGGAATATACGGGCTGCTTCAACCCCTAGCTGATGGAGCCAAACTATTTATGAAAGAAATGACTACTCCTAATCATTCCAACCTTATTTTATATTTCTTTTCTCCTGTTTTATTCTTAACCTTAGCCCTAGTATTATGAACTACATTGCCCTACAGTTCAACAGAAGTATTTGCGCCTTTTAATCTAGGACTATTGTTTATATTTGTTATTTCATCTATAAGCGTTTATGCTGTATTAATGTCTGGGTGAGCCAGTACTTCAAAGTATGCCTTTTTAGGGTCTTTAAGGGCTGCTGCTCAAATGATTAGTTACGAAGTAGCATTAGGCTTAATACTCATATCAATCCTCCTAATAACAGGATCATTGAACTTAACAAAAATTACCTTCTTACAAAATAACACCCTTGTGTTTATAATTCCGCTTTTTCCTGCAGCACTGATGTTTTTTGTTTCAATAGTAGCAGAAACCAACAGAGCTCCATTTGATTTAACAGAAGGAGAATCTGAATTAGTATCTGGGTATAATGTTGAATACTCCTCAATGTCTTTTGCTTTACTATTTTTAGCTGAATATGCAAGCATCATATTTATGTCTGCTTTATTTTCCGTTCTATTTCTAGGGGGCTCACACAGTATAATTGGAGATTCTCCTCTAATACTAGGAACAAAAACAATACTGTTAACCTTCCTTTTTGTTTGAATAAGAGCCTCATATCCTAGAATTAGGTATGATCAACTAATGATGTTGTTATGGAAATCTTATTTACCTATCACCATTGCTATAGTAGCTGTGACGGCAAGCTTAATATGATCACTACAAGGGTTACCAACACTATAAATGTTAATTGGATTAATAATTATATTATCACTATCCTCTTTAATAATTTGTGCTATACCTAACCACAAAACCTTGCTTATAAAAAGATTAGGCCTTAGCTCTTCTCTGATAGCTCTTTGAGTTACCATTAGTATATGAGTGTCACATATACCCAATACATCCTTCCAATTCAATAAATTAGACTTATGGACAGATAAAAATATTGTTATATTAAAATGGGGATTACTACACTTTGGATTAGATCAAATATCTATCCCATTTATACTATTGACTTCCCTATTAACTCCGATATGTATATTAATTAGCTGAAGATCTATAAAACACTTAGTAAAAGAATTTATAGTTTGTTTACTAATAATACACTTATTGTTAATAGGAGTTTTCACTTCCTTAAACATATTATTATTTTACATTTTGTTTGAAATTATACTAATACCCATGTTTATAGTTATAGGAGTTTGAGGCTCAAGAAAAGAAAAAGAAAGAGCAGCTTATTACTTTTTTTTCTATACACTTGTAGGTTCCTTATTTATGTTACTGTCCATTTTTGCCATCTACAATTTTACGGGAACATTAGACTATCAGTCACTCATATACTTAAAACTCCCCCCATACTTACAACTCTGATGTTTTTTGGGATTCTTTCTAAGCTTAGCTGTAAAAATTCCCATGATACCTTTTCACATTTGATTACCTCAAGCCCATGTTGAAGCTCCTGTAGCAGGGTCTGTAATACTAGCCGGAATTTTATTAAAATTAGGAGGTTACGGTTTTATTAGGTTTTCTTGAACCCTCTTCCCCCAAGCTTCAGAATATGCATCTCCAGTAATTATGTTATTGAGCGCTATTGCCATAGTATACGCAAGCTTATCGACATGTAGACAGACAGATGCAAAAAGACTAGTTGCTTATTCATCTGTAGCACATATGGGAATTGTAACTTTAGGTATATTTTCAAAAACCGTAGAAGGCATTATAGCCGCAGTTATTCTAATGTTAGCCCACGGTTTAGTAAGCTCAGGCTTATTTATTGTAGTAACTAACTTATATGATAGATTCCATACCAAACTTATCAGGTATTACAAAGGAATATCTCTCACAATGCCTCTATTTTCAACCTTATTCTTCATTTTAATATTAGCAAATATAGCATTTCCTATTAGTTTGAATTTTATTGGAGAATTTATTTCAATATATTCCGCCCTACAGTACAGTTGATTACTAATATTACCCCCTCTAGTTGGGGTCGTTCTCTCAGCAAGCTATAGTCTTACATTTTATAATAAAATATCTTTTGGGCAACCCTCCCACCACACAATTCTATCAAGAGACTTGAATAGACAAGAAATATTTAGCCCCTTTCTATTAATAGTACTCACAATAATATTAGGTCTTACCCCTATTACTACTATGTTATCTTACAAACTCCCCTTTGTCCTTTAAATAATGAGACTTAGAAAATATAACCCCATTGCCACAATCATTAATGAAGTAGTAGTTGATTTACCTTCCCCATCAAATATTAGTTATTTATGAAATTTCGGGTCACTACTAGGTATAACTTTGATATTACAAATAATTACAGGCATATTCTTATCTATGCACTATTGTGCAGACACTTCACTAGCATTCTCTTCTATCACACATATTATGAGAGACGTAAATTACGGGTTCTTACTAAAGTATGCACACGCAAATGGTGCTTCACTATTCTTCTTGTGTGTTTACATACATATAGCTAGAAGCTTATATTACGGCGGATTTTTAAAAAAAGAACTATGATTTTCAGGAGTAACAATCTACATCATAATGATGGCTACCGCTTTTATAGGCTATGTATTACCTTGAGGTCAGATGTCTTTTTGAGGAGCTACAGTTATCACCAACCTAGTTTCAGCCGTTCCCTATATTGGAAATGATATAGTACAGTGATTGTGGGGAGGTTTTAGTATATCCAACGCTACCTTAAATAGGTTTTTTAGTCTACATTATTTACTTCCATTTGTACTAGCAGCCTTAGGAGCTATTCATATAATACTACTCCACACAGAAGGTTCATCAAACCCTGTTGGTATAAAGTCTAATATTGATAAAGTCCCATTTCATACCTATTTTTCATTTAAAGACCTATATGGTATATCTTTACTTATAATCTTACTAATAATATTAATATTTTTCCTGCCTAATATATTAGGTGACACTGAAAATTACATACAAGCAAACCCTTTGGTCACACCTGTACACATACAACCAGAATGGTACTTTCTGTTTGCATATGCTATATTAAGATCGATCCCAAATAAACTGGGGGGAGTTATTGCAATGGCTTCTAGCTTACTAATATTGTACGCTTTACCTTTCCTCCACAAAAGTAATTTAAGGTCACTAATATTTAGACCTTTAGCCAAATTCTCCTACTGAACATTCATGGCCAACTTCTTAATATTAACTTGAATAGGTGCCCAACCTGTAGAAGATCCTTATATTCTAATAGGTCAAATATCAACTATAATATATTTCTTTTACTTTATTATTATAGTTCCCCTCATAGGAACACTAGAAAACAGGCTATTATTCAAATAATAACATATAATTACCACAATTATAAAACTCGTCAGCTAGATCTCAGTTCCAAGCCAAATACTAATTTTAACAAAATTTACCTCTGCACAAAAATAGTATACTTACAATTATATAAAACGCCATTTTTGCCCCTGAGAAAGTTAGTTACCTAACATACTTAGTAACTAAGTTATTCGACAAAATGTATGTCATCAAAACACCGTTATATAATTTTATCTGCTCCACAAGAGAGTTTCTGCATAAACGTTTAACTGGAATTCTGGTAACCGACAAAAAAACCCTCAAAAAATGCCCCATTTTTAGCATTTACCGAAAAAAAAAAAAAGTGACTTAAGGCTATACCTTAGATATAGTG
>WUAR02566912.1:0-12691 GCA_015164055.2 Chrysaora achlyos | reverse complement strand
TTGAAACATAGGGTGACTATGTGGCATTCCTTTCTGTGTGGATCATTGTAATGTTAACATGAACAGTGGTGAAACAAAACAATTACCTTGGGGAATTCCAATGTTTTCCACTTTGGGCTCAATCACTTGTATGCTGTCATCTTCAAGATAGAAGTAAATTTTGCACCTGATAGATAGAAAAGTAGAGCTCTCAAAACTGAAACTGAAAAACTAGACAAAACAACAAATGATACATTATTCATGTAACATAAGGAGTAAAGACTAACCAGCTCACAAGTTTTGTACAAACACATGCAAAATATCTGCTGTGTATTAAAATAAAATGTTTGAGCCCATAAACCATCATTATCATTTTATAAAGTAGATCAAACACAACATAAACTATTTACTGTCTTATTCTAAACTGTTCCTCTCGCTTTTCATGGACAGCTTCTTGAAAATATGCATCAAAGCAAAGTACCTAAAGAATACAATCAAATCATTTTAAATTGCATTTAACCTGATGAAAAAAGCTTAATCATAAATATGATAGACATAGAATTTAGAGCAGTAGTTGCAGCAACAGTACAAAAACAAAAGAATTATCTTTAAATTATATTAATATTAGGAGCCAATATCATGATTCAGATTTCTATCCAAAGGGAGTTAGATATCCTTGAAAAACTGAAAAGAATTGAATTCATTCTATATGTTTTTGAGAGGTGTCCAACTATTGACAGTGGCCAATTTCAAGTGAGTCAATATAAGAAGTTTGAGAGTTTCTCTACTGCTCCACTAAAAGAGATATTTTGATAAAACACGTTCTGCTCTAATAAATTGTGGTAACTGACAGATTTCATAGCACTTCATTTGATGTCCACAGTGATGAGCAGAGCGAAAAACAGATATATCATGTTTATATAGATACTTCCTACAAGTCAGAGTATTATGATCAGTCTTAGTTTATTGATAAAGATATGGCTGAATAAACTTCATTGGGATATCAATGTATTAAAGATGATATAAATTAGGTAAAATGGAAAGTGGTAGAGTGATAATCAAGGGATTTTGCCTTGCAAAACACAGCCCAGAAATAAAAAAGTGTTTGTCAGTCTCTTCAAAAATGCCTTCAAAATTGATTTTATTTTGCCAGAACTGGAGAGGTTAATAACAAATAACTTGAAGACATTTTGGAATTTGGAATTTTGGAAAATTATGTCAATTTAGGTTGCCTACTAATAGCATCCATTTAAAAAAGTTAGAGAGTTGCATGCTGTTAAGAACCAGATTAAGCCATATAAAATTAAGTTTTTAAAATATAGGAAGATTCTCAGGCCAAGAGCAGTGATGCATTTTTATTGGAAAATGAAAAATAAAAGCATGAAAAACTGACTTGTCTGTCAAATGCAACCCAAGCTGGGCCCTGACTTCCTACACCATTTGGATAGACACTTGTTCTTGGCTTACTCTTTCCACCAGGTAGCTCATCTCCACCTGAAATGAACAGGAAACATCACTGATTTATAAACCAAATTACTTTCCTTGGCCTGAATAAATTTTCAAACAAATGATGACTTTAAAACAGTGTTTTCACTAAAATATCCTAGTACGAACAGCATGAATCTAGTAAAATCAAATGTTAATCAATTAATATAAAAACCTACCTATTCCACTTTTATGCTCTCCAACATATACGGAAACATCATTGCGATAATCAAAACAATGGGATTTGTTAAATTTATCCTTCCCAAGCTGAAATATATGCAAAGGTCTTATCAATATTTTTCAATATAAATCCAAACCATTTTGCAGATTGTTTTTATTGCAATCTATAATCAGTTTTATATAGGCAAAATAAAACTTCAAGAAAATATGAAGTTACTCTTCCTTTTTTAATTTCTAAATATGGTTTAACCACATATACACATTTTTAAATTAACTTTGAAAGATACAACATCTTGGACATTACTAGAGAGAGATGTTAAGGTAACAAAGTTTTGATATTCGACTTGATTCAATACTAACTGAACAAGTAATATATTGGAGCAGATTGAAAAGACTACAAACTTTTAAGGGTTAGTATGAGAATCATAAAAGTCTTAACTTAAATTGGCATGGAATAAAATTTGAACAAATAAGTGAAAGCTAATGCAAACAGATAGATTGTTTGTTAAGTCAAGCAGGCTAGAGTTTCAACAATCAATATATAAAAATTTTGCTATTGCCAAAAGAGATGTTTCAGACGTGCAGAGAGCAGATCACAGAGAACATGTGTAGATGGAGAGTAACTTTGTATTAATGGGGAATAAAAAAATTCAATTTAAAGCTTTGAAACAGACGAAATGGACAGCCAGTCTGCAGAGAATGACACTTGTGAATGAGATATTGGGTGTGCAGTGAAAAAATAACTGACTGTGCAGGTGCACATCAACACATACTAACTACAGTAGGTGACATACTAACTATGACACTTACTACTAACTTCTACCCCACAGCCCCAAGAAGGAGATTGCAAATTTGTCCAAACTAAATCTAATGCAGAAAACTGGGCATGTGATGCACCAGCCCTTTTTTGCCTGGGTAACTAATTCATGAACGGTTGGTGATTGACACTAAAATAGCCGAATTTTTGGACCAATGCACCTGACCAGCAGAAAGACTGCCAGAAGACCAAAATACAAAAGAAATAATAAGCTCAAAAACTCATAGAAAGGCATAGGGAGGAGGAGAAGAGAGCGAAGACCATGCAACCTGCCTTGTCCTAGCAAACTCAGAAGAAGCTTAGCTAACCATCCATGCTGCATAAATCTCAAAGACCAGAATGCAATGTTAATATGTCAAGAACATTCTCAACCATAAACTATTACAAAAAATGTTGATTCAAACACTGCTCCGGCTCTTTCAACTACTCCCTTGCTAAAAGAAACTCTAGAGCTGGATATGCTAGGGAGCAAATGTCAAGCCTTGCCAAACTGGCCTGTCCATGGGAAATTAGGTCAATTAGCACTAGTGAAATGCACATACATAAAACAAGGGCATTAAATCAGTTGATAGTTAAATAACCAAGGCACCATCTTTGATTGTTTTAACTGTGCTGAAATTGTTATATTTAATCAATATCTAAAACTTGATTTGAGAAGTTTGTATCATAATAAATGCGGAGGGGCATGACCTGCTCCTCTTTGTGGTCAAATTAACATCAATATATCAACAAGTGCTACAATACATTGTATTTAGATAAAGTAAAACTTATAAAAGAATAGCTTTGGGCCAACCTTGTCACGCCCTGTCACAATCAAATAAACTTGGTGTGCAAAAGTTTTTGGAGGGAAATTTGTCCGATGTGCACATGCCACGCTCTGCAGACTGGGTGGGTTGTAGCATTTGGGTACGTACTAGCTTCGACGAAGGCTTCGATGGTAGTTGCCAAAAAATCAGTGTCAAAATGCTGCCAAGGAAGGTTTCTATTTGTGAAGAAGCACACTTATAGGTCGAGGCCTACCTAGGCTACCTCCAACCACACAGCTAGGCCAGTTTGTCTCTCAGGCCTAGTAAATATTGAATGCTAGCTGGTCATCCACGGTTTGAATAGTAACAATAATCCTATAATCTAAAAAAACGGTGATTGATCGATACTTACGTTCCTATTAAAACTGTTTCCGGGCAAAAACGGCAAAGACATAACGAACTGTAGTATAAAACCTTTATTAACTAAGAGCACTTTATCATGAGCTCTGAATGAAAAAAATTAATGAAATTGATCTTGAGCAGCACAACATCAGTTTCATTGGTTTCCGTGACAACTTCTACAATAGCAACGAGCCTCGTATAGAAAACAACAGAAAAATGCTCCTTCGTTCGCCGCGCAGATACAGCTTCCAATGTTGGAACTCAAGCTCGAAACGATTTTTCAGCATGAATTTAATTACAGGTTACGTCATATTAGTAGTTTGCAATACAATGGTTTATTATAAGATTTAAGTTAAAAAAAGAGAAAACAACAGATATTTCTGAAAAAGCTGATGGACCCACGGAAAAAACCCTAAATAGAGCTATCGAAGCCAGGTGCCAAATTTTGACGTGAAATGAGATTGATGAGATATATTTACAATATTAATAAAGTTTGAATATTAACAGTAAGAATCAACAAACAGTATAATAAAATTTCTGAAGCATTTAAAATAACGAAGAAATAAAGACAAATAAAAATAAAATAGAATAAAAAAGGGTTTACACTTCAAGAGCGCTTCAAAACATGTCCGCACGTCAGATGACCATGCGCAGAACGTGTTTTGAAATTTAATCAACGCATGTGACGATCTACAGTACACCAGGGGCATCGAGAGGGGTTGGGGCTTTAAAATGTCCATGGTTCTGGTCCCAATGGGGCCAGTAAAAACATCGGTCCATAAAAATCTTTTATTGCTGTTGTAGTTAATCCTTATAGTTTAGGCGATCTAGTATCTACCTTTCCTTCCTTAGACCAATCATTTGTTAGTTCCTCATTGAACATACCCAATCCCTTAATACCCACTCACTTATAGACATCCACTCCACTTGCTTCATCACATTGCATTAAAGTCATTACCACACTTTTTTTAGCTGCTTTACTTTTAGGTATATGTTACATTAGTCACCTTTTTCCCAGCCTAGCTCTTCCCTTTTTTGGTGAACATCATTTGCATTTACGTTGGCTATCTAATCTTTACGATCTTAACTTTGCATATAATTCAACGAGAAATCAGCTTGAAAATATGATACGAGCTGGTCCAGCTCCATTCCCAAAACAGTTCCTACGAGATGCTGATGGCCAACAATCATCGATTTTTTTCTTATCTGGAACCATGAGAATGGGGAAAAGAGTGAAAGAAAATAGCTTGTGCTTAGCCCTTCCAAAGAAGCACTGTAGATAACATGAAGATTGTTTTCCCATTCAATCAAGAAACCTTCCCCATCCGCATTAGCTAGAGCCAGTGTTTGGGACAAGAACACAAAGTGGAAGACGTTATAGGCGAGAGTTACAAGCCATGAAAATAGGTAACCACTTAAAGAATGCTACCTCTTTCCACGGGAATTTCAACCGAATTATTAAATAGGGAGTTTTGTCTGAGATAGAGCAATGAATGAAGCTATTCAGCAGGATAATCGATGTGACCATATTTCTTTGAGAGAGGGATCTTGCATTTCGTGGTTCGTCGCTTCGAGGCAGAGATGTTCACAATGAATTTCCCTGGGAAGATTGGAATTGTTGGCTCATTAAGATCCACTTCTTCAAGAACTTATTTCAAAAGTGAAGACCTCTTAGTAAAAAGGTGAATAGCTGCAAGCACATTGCTTTTCTCGCAGTCACAAAATGAATTCATGACTGCTTGTGCTGCAAGAGTAAGGGATTGTATTTCGAAAAAGCGGAAAATGCAAAATACTTATCATGGTGGACGGGACTCTTGGTTCAATGGAACAACAACGTAATTTTCCGATACAAGAAAAGAGATTTCAATGTCTTTTCCGGGCAAAAGCAATCTCTGGTGTTTATTGATTGCTGCAACAAACCGGTGTAGAAATTCCTTCAGTGATTCTGGAGACACTCCAAATGTATGAGATACCAATTGCCACTTGTCGAGGGGAAGGTATGATAGTGCAGCCAATATTTCTGGCAAGTGTAAACCACAGAGGGTCTAAAATTCACCGCTGAGGAAAGACAACTCGTTTGGTATCTCAAAGAGCTGGATGAACCATGCAACCTGACTCTCTGTTTTCTATTTGAAAGTTAATCGTTAATGTGTGTTAACGCTTTGTCAGAAAAGCCATAAACTTGCAATTTTTCAATCAAGAGACTGTGTCTGATTCAATCAACTGTCTTGGAGAGATCCATCAGTATTGCCTCTGCCTTACCAAGTCCAGCGCATCTAATCTTGATTTTTTTCTAAAAGATTAACGAGAGCATGTTGAGCACAGTAACCTTGTCGAAAACTGCAAAGGAGTGAGGATAAATTAGGTGTTATATTAGCAATTATCTGTTTATCCAGCACTGTCGACAGATTGCTAATTGGCCTAAAGTTAGTCCTGGTATTGGTTTGTCCAGGCTGGTCCATACTTAGAAAAGTCGAATTTTGGCTACAATCATTCAACATTTTCGCAGGGTTACTTTTGAAAAACGAAGGGGTCAGCATTTTGATAGCGACCTTGATTTTTGAATGCTTGAATGATTCGAATATTTTTGTACAGGGTCTGTGACTCCTTCTGTTGCATTTTCGATATTGAAATTTTCAATTATTCCAAGATAACCAGAAATTCATTAATAGTTTTTGCAACTTCGACATCATTGGAAATAATTTTTCATCTTCTGTCTAAACTAGATTGTTATTTGATCGAAATTTGTTAGAGAAACGAGGTTTCCAGAATTTGTAATTTTCGGTGGTAAGTGACATGTCTAGATTATTATAATAATTTCTTTTTCGTTTTGAAATAACTGAACACAAGAATTTAGCTGTTTACGAAATTTTTTCTAATATTCAGTAGTTCAATTTTCGTTGAATTCATTACGTAGCCTAGAACGCAACAGGCGTGAATTCTACGATGCAATTCATCTTTTTTTAGATGGCCATTGAAGTATCTGCCATCTTCTTATTCATTTGGTAACAAATTTGATGTGACCACGCTTTGTCTTGCGCTAAAGGGGGATTCATATATCAACGTCATAACAAAATACGTGATCTGTTTGCTCATCTGATGAAGGACGCATACAATGATTGAGTCTCATTTACAACCGATGACTGATGAAAATCTACAAAGTAATGCAAATGTTTCTGGCAAAGGGGAAACTTGCATTCTTTGACTCAAGGGTAATCAACTCATTTGCAAAGAGCAACCTGAGCGTGAACCTCGCTATCACTTTCAGCAGCAGCGAGAAAAAGAAAAAGCGGCAGTATAACCAAAGAGTCATTGACATAGAACACGGGTCTTTTAGCACACTTATATTTACGCCACATTATGGATGTGGTCACAAACAGAAAGAGTTATCAACGTCTCTGCTGCAAAATTGGCTATCAAGAAGAATCTTGAACACAGTCGAATTGTTCACTGGCTGCGGTCCAAACTCTCCTTTCTGCTATTTAGATAAGCGATCCTATTGGTGAGAGGCTCTCTAGTCATCAGATTCAAAAAGGTATGTGCAGACTTAGATGACATTAAAATTACACAAGATATCGGTAAAATTTATTAATGTATCATTATGTAAATTGATTTGAGCATGTTAATCTGGAACTTCATCATAATCATTTTCAAATAAACTGTAATTCAAATCAAATGGTTCTTTTTTTCTGTATTTTCTCTTGAACTTCTAAAAACAATGTTATTAACTTCTCGTAACATCTATAATTACTTAAAGTCCTTTTTTTGGGAAATGGTTTTGAGGACAGTATCAACCATTTTATAAAAGTCTGACAGACGTGTTTCAGCAATATAAGTTTGTTGGAAAAGTAGCGTCAATTTGTTATTCAACAATCATCAGTACATCTAAGTTTGTGAAGCAGTTTCTTTAAGCGCATCAAATATATTTCAAACAGAATTGATGTTTAGGTCCAATTATCATCTTACAACTGATCTTAATTCTTAATAGCTTTGATGTAGATCTGGCATCAGTGGCATTGATGATATCTATTACAAGGATGGTAACTGCTTTGATATGGAACTGTAGCTGACGACCTTCGGAGGCCATTGCAGTGCCAAGTGATATACTGAAGAATTATCAGATTCCGAACCCATTGAAGCACTAATTGCATGCCAATTAATTTCCCGATCAAACAATCCTGGTGTTAGACCAATTGGAATTGGTGAAGTTCTAGGAAGAAGCACAGGCAATGCAACATGTAATGCGCAGAGAAATATTAACCACTGCTGGAAACCTACAACTATGACCAAAATTATAGTGATCGTAAAAGAATAATACTTGGCAACGGCAGAAGAATTCATAAAGACAAAGAAATTACTGAAAAAAGACTTCACCATTGGTAGTTGATCATAATAAAATATGAAAAGCATCCATAGATTGCTAAAATAAACTGTATTTTAGTGTATCCATGTTTTGTTATAATGAACTACTGATGGCGATATCATTTACCTTTAGTTGCAGTATATTAACTGAAGCGCTCACAACCTATGTAGATAAACTGCTTATATACATGGAATAAGGTTTATTTTAGAATGTTTTTAATATTTTGTGATGATAAACTACTGATGATGATGTGGTTTATCTGGTTTTGTGGCTTTTTACAAATTCATCTGAAAGTTGGTAGATAAACTGCTTATAAGCACAAAATATAGTTTTTTTAGCTATCTACGGACGCTGTGTATGTTTGTTATGATGAACTTCTAATGTTGATGTCTTTTACCCTTGTTGTCGCGTATATACGTAAAGGCTAATAGGTTATCTAGATAAACTGCTTATATGCATTAAATACAGTTCAATTTTGCAGTCTATGGAAGTTATTCATGTTTTGGTATGATAACTACTGATTCTTTTACCGTAAGTTGCCCTTTTTCAGGTAGCGTTTGTTAGTTATGTAGATTAACTACTAATATGTATGAAATACAGTTAATTTTGGCTATCTATGGATTCTAGTCACGTTTGTTTGATAACCAAATGATGGTTATGTATTTCACTTTTAGTTGCACTGTATTTGATTGACCATATAAGTATGTAGATAAGCTGCTTATAAGCTTGAAAGACAGTTCACTTGAGCTAAAACATCAGTTCTCTTTGCTTCTCATTGAATCCTAAGATTACTTATTTCAAAGGCAGTTGCTCCACTGAAATTACAAGCAAGATGTCATAACTAATCAACAGTGCTAGGATCATCAGAAATGGTAGACTGCATGATAAACTGCATGATATACCGCATGATAGAGTTCGAGACGGAATACATGATAAACTGCATTAATGACTGCATGATAAACTGCATGACAGACTGGATGATAAAGTGCGTGACAGAGTGGATGATAAACTGCATGGCAGAATCCATGATTAACTAAATGGCAGGCTGCATGATTAACCTAGTGACACACTATATGATGAACGTTTCAAACCAAGAGATTTTCGAACAATTGTCATTACTAACAGTTCTGTTGAGAATTACCCTCTTAAAACCTACAAAGTTATTAAAAAACTCTTTGAAACTTAAAGTGATTGTGCAACAAAAGAAAGGCTGTAAGATATAACCATGATTGACAGTAACGATCATTTCGAAATTGAGTCCAGCTGCCGCTAATTAGTAGCGTTTTTTTGCATCGCACCAACCTTCGAACGATAAAATAGTTCTTAATACGTTGTGGTGAATCGACAGGCTCTTAAACATGACTGTTCATTTAGCTTTGTCATCGTTGTATTTCTTGCTGCTGGCACAAACTGCCGTTTGCAGCAACCTTATCACAACTGATGTGACAGAAAATGCCAAAATGACTTGCCAAAACGTGAAGGGAACTGTCTACACGGTGAAGAGCGAGATGCAGTGTCATCATCGATGTTTGAGAAAGGAAAGATGTGAAATACTGAATTACAAGACATCAAACGCAGAAGATGGATCTGAGAAAGATAATTGTGAGGTTCTTGATGTTTCAAGCTGCAATCATATCTGCTCAAAGACAACTTCAAATGCAAACTGGAAGACAGTGATATTTCTCGTATGTATTTAATTTCATAATTTTTTTATCGATATGGTCAGGCACTTATTCAGTACATTGAAATTTTCATTATTCCAATTCTACAAAAGTTGAGAAATCGCAACCAATAATATGTCGTAATACACTTAATGTTGAAATCAGCATCTTGTTACTTAAGACACATCTTTATGGCAAAAACCTCGCGCTGAGCTAATAGCTAAGTAGTTTTCTTCACTCTTTGTAGAGTCCTTTCAACTTTCAATTTATAGTGTGTCTTTATACAGAAACAACGTTACAGCTAACGATAAGAAGACAAAATCTAATTTCAAAAAGGCAATTCTCTCCTAAATAGGGTGTGGCCCAAAAATCTGCAACCTCTGGAGCCCAAGAGTTCGCCCTTGCACGTCACCTCAGGGCACTGTCTGCCTGACGGTCGCCTTGCTGATACTCTACATTTTGAGCCTAAATTCATGTTACAGTGAATTTAGAAGTCACTTTGCGAAGAAAATAAACACTTATCTTTCACTTATCCTAACCTGCTATCCAAAAATGTATGGTTTGAATGTAAGCTTCTTAGCTACAAATAGAAGTAATAAAAGTTCCTACTTTTCAATACATTGCAGTGTACGTGGCTTGAATTGCGATCCCCGCAGCTTAAACTAAAGGGTTTATTTGTACTTATACCCTTTATTTGCATTCTAATTTGAATATATAGCTATATGAAATTATAAACGTCCAATTACACTTTAACTTTGCTTCGCCGTGTTTGAATTGATGGAAATAAAGCGGCAAGAAACAATCTAAAATGAGTCAACATTGATGTAGAGTTGTTTATTTTTAGAGACAAAAGGAACCAAATATTAAAGGTGAGTTTTAAGTTAGTCAATTTTTCTGCTATTCATTTAAAAAAAATCGCAGTTATGTTTATGGGTCGTATCTAGGCAATCGGGTTTGGGTTCAATGATTCTTGCCTGATGGATTGATCGATTTTCTGAATGGCCAATTTACTTGCTCGATGAAATGTTTCGATGTTGCACGCGATGTAAGTGGAGCCAAGGTGGACATCTGCACCTGCCGCGCATTAAAAAGCGCAAACATGGTGACTGCATGAAATGAGAAAAATCAAAGAATCTCAATTTCATATTTTAGAGCTATTATACAAAAATATAATTAGTTAAAACAAAGACGTAATTTAATGATTTCAATTATTCTATGGACCATCGGTTATAATATTTCGAGAGATATGGAATTCTAAGATATGGATTCTAAGATCTTATCAGCCATTGTTCCTTCACAGCATAGGATATAAGGGATCTTTGTTAATTAATAATTACAATATTTAATATTGGACATGGGTAAGACTATTGCATAAAAGTGAGCTTATTCAAATATACGAACTTAAATAAGAAGAAAACTTATTCGATGGAGAATGTATTGTTGAAATACAAACACTAAAACTTTAGAAATCAATTATTTCTGTTTGCAATTGCTATGATTCTTTGATCACTTGCTTCGGACGTTCTTGTCTTCTGTAACTTTGAAAGCTCTGTCAGAGCACACACAGTACCTACTGAATTTTTGGAGGCACTTTGAAGACATCGGTAGTTATTGAACGCCCAGGGGAGGGGGGACTTGGCTCATAGACATATGGGGTCTAATAATTTTACAGGCCACACAAAAATATCAGCCCACTATCACTATGACCCAAAAATATGTTGTACCCAAAAATATCAGAAATATCACTTTAGGGTAAACTATTAGGATAAAGCACGATGCAAAAAAACTAATCTATAGAAATGAACAATACATTTGGTTCTGATGTGGATTTCTCGTGAATGCCCAAAATATCACTTTTTCTAAATTTCATACTTGGAAATATTAATGTTGTATTTTTTATTCTTTAGGACCTAAAAATATCCTTTTGGACAAATGTCTTCCCTAAAAATATATCTTTTAGCAAATTTTTGACCAAAAAATATCGGACTGACCCTCCTGTATGTTTATTTGCCGAATGTCCCCCCCCCCCTGGGATAACTTAGCCTACACGAATTGTGCAACAATGGGCGAGAAGAAGTTTGGTTGGCTTAAACACCCCGTATACAGAATATATGTTTATTTTCAATTAAATGGGCGATCCATAAAGTGTTAGGACAAGTCATTTTTGGTATTGCGCGTTTCAATGAATTCTGTCAGCAGTCACTCGTTTGTGAATTTCGCTATCTTTGCTGTGGAGGTTTGTTTTCAATTTGTCATTGTCAGCTATCTTTAATTACAGTGTACGATAGTTGTAAGGAAATATACGAGGCCAAGCCTGGTTCAGCAAGTGGAGTGTATGATCTGAGATCTGGTAAGCATTATTGCGTCATGAATAACTTGCAAGGATGTGGTCAAGGTGGTTGGACGCTAGCCATGAAGATAGATAGCACCAAGGTAGGAAAAACATGCTTTCTATACTGCATAACTTCAATTTCATTTGATAAAAAAGAGGCCTACCTTGCCACAGCACTGGCTCGGCGGTTGTGTAGCTTATTGGTTAAGGGACAGGAATTCTGTTTTTCCCTGGTTCTGCCTGCGTTGGTTCGAGTTCGTTGTCGTCGAAATCATGAACTTTAACCCGGCAGCCAACTCGGCTGTCCATCCGAGAATAGGGTAATCGTTCTAGAATATCATTCTGGGGGCAGAACCTTTAGGTTCACATCAGCTGTATTGCTGCAAGGAACACCAACCTCCGTTAACAAATAGATATTTCTTGCTTGCTTGCACCACTACCAGTTTTATTCTTCCAATAAACATGAAACTATAACCAGGATATCCCTCCAATCTGTAAATGCCACTGAAGAAAGTGAGCATGCTTGAAATAGGGGCAAAAAAAGTAAATACATGAAACACCACAAGGTGGGAATCCTTAATCGTCCCAGTAATGGCTTCTAGCATTACTTTGCATAAATACTTTATTTTAAGTAATTCATATTTGCTTGCTGGCTGCCTCCAAGGGGATAAATACCTTTTGATTAAACAAATTAACTCCAGAGATTTAGCCTATTGTGGTGTTCGA
>WUAR02566690.1:2013-12703 GCA_015164055.2 Chrysaora achlyos | reverse complement strand
ATACGTTTTCAACTTTTCCTTCATTGGGTTTTTCTGGATTGTTCAGGTGGACTAAAACAGTAAACGTTGATGAAAAAAAAGCTGCTGAATAATATTGAAATTATTTGGGTTGCAGGGGGTCGCAGGAGCCAGATTGAAGTCTGTGTTGCGCATTGCACGATTTGCCAATTCGCTCACACAAGATCCCTACCACGTCCTTTTTTATGGTGCCAGTTTGGGCCACGCCCTTATTGAATGTGTGCAATGTCGAAATAAGAAAAATATCTCGGGTGTGCACTTGCCCAATTTTCCAGATTGGAATGAAAGAATGCTTAAATTGATTGGGAACATTTTATGACAATCTGCAACAAAGTTATACCATAATTTATAGCAAAGTTTGCAAGTTCAACTCTCTCAAAAGTAACAATTTTTATGGAAATGAAGCTTAATGATAATCTAACTTCTAGGTACCTTTAAACAAAAGTAAATCGCTCTCCACCTTGATTTCTGGTTCCTGGAAAATAGAAAAAACAGCTTGAAATTGCATTTGCATCAGTGTAAGCTAATCTGAAGAATTTCAAAAAATATCATACAGTTCAACAAACCTTCACATCAGTTAGCTCAATTGTAAGAAAGATTTTCGATTTTGAATCAGCCCAGCGAATTATTGGTGTAAGGGATTCCATAATAGTTTGGGTTGTGTTGGGCAGGCAGCTGAGGTCTTTTGCAGCAACAAGGACAAACCACTCGATATCAGTGGAACAACACAACAAAGCTAAGCTATCCTATTGATCGGGCCTCAGAATCGAATTTGCAGCAAAAAAAGAAGTGCAAAAAAGAGGTTGATTTATAATAACTTCCGCGTTCCTTATGAATGGATCCTACTTGGTAACATGTTTGATGATGCAATGCAATCATAAAAAAACCAGGTGAAACATTCAATAATGTGAAAAAGTATCATCAAGGAATTAGAATTTTTCAAAATGGGTATGTTATTGAAAGATTTACATAATGTCGCCCTACGTTTTAGAAGGCCTAGTTGCACAGAAGGAAGAAGGAAGGAACTTAGAAGGAGCTTTTCCGCACACTAAAAAGCCCCACCAAACAAAAACCCGCCTGTTTTGTGTCATTTCTTACGCACGTGTTTGAGACATTTCAATATTATATTTAAACAGCTTTGAATTTGGAGCCACTATGAATCAAAAAACAAACCTCAAGCAACGTTTTTATCATCCTTTCATCGCTTTTCTCGAAAATATTTTACCAGCTGTAAATTTAGCAGTACCTTCGTTGAGATTTGCATTTTCGGTTGCGTTGCTGCTTTGAAGCTACTGTTCAGGAAGCACTTCAATGTTGTCAAGGAAGATGTATGAAAACTTGGTAATTGTAATATTTCTTGCTTGCTCTGGTGAGAAACTGTTAATCAATATAATGAATAAAATTAATGACCAAAGTAGTTAGCTAGTAGATATTGTTGATTGACTAGAAATAACTCTTAAACTCATCCCTTTTGAAGCCCAAAAACGTCATGATTATGTTCGCTCTGGTTTCGACATTTGTCTTTGCATTCATCTATTAATCATTATAGATATCTCACCCTGCAGTTATTTTGCATTTAAATTTTATTCCTCAATTTGTTCTGGCGATGCAAATAATTATTGTTTTCATAAAAATGTATGTCATCTTCCATGGCTGCATCGTAGTTCTTTTTTTTCATTCTAAATTCTGCTTTGAATGGAATTAATTCATATTAAAAGAGTTATAAATGGGCAAAGTCATATGATTGCGGATATGATGATTGTGAACATTGTTGTCCTCCTTCCATTCAAATCATATGCGTGTGAAAATGTTCAAAGATTTTTATCGAGTCATTTTTTCATGTCAATTTTTTTAGTCTTGGCTAACTCAAAAATCGATGAGTTGAAAAAGAGATTTCAAGATGAAAATACTGGCGTATTTGTAGAAAATAACGGTAGGCCTATTTATCAAATTTGGAATTTTCTCTTTTCAATATCTGCTTTCAGGTTTTATCACTCATTAAAAATGCACAGAAAACTGCAACAAACTTTAAAAAATAACAACATGAACTTATCATAACCATATGAATGCTTTTAAATATTCATACGTAAATCCCAAATACCTGACGCAAAACTTAATGATTACCCAAAATATCTTGGTTTTCAGATTTGGAGTCAAAAGCGAAATCGGCGTTCAGAAAATTTCTTGCAAGCAACAGCCTTGTGCAAAAGGAAAGAATTGAAAGTTACTTTGCTGACTGGCGCAAATGTGTTGATTTAAATGGACCATTTGACACTGAAGAAAAAAGAAATAAAGCTCTTTATGAACTTATGAATCCGTCCTATTTCCAGGTAAATATTTTCTTCAAGGAAGTGCAAAAATAAATGGCATCTGATCGAGTGAGAAGATAATTTTGAAGCCAAGAAATAACGCAAGAATTTTTATTTCATATCTAGCACCTGCAAGTAGTTTAATTGAATCATTGAATTGGGCGCATAGAACCCTCTCTCGTATGCACATTCTCTTGTCTGAAATCACATTAACCTGACGTTTTTCATCATTTTAGGCCAGTTTGTTCATGGAACAACTTCTTCAGAACCGCGATGACACCGAGGAAGCAATCAAAGATTTCAAAAAGGGAATAATTTCTGAAAAAACAGGAAAAGTACAGTTGTATTTCTCTGGAGATGGTGACATCATCAATGCTGTTGTTGTTATCAGTGAATTGGAGAGTGGACAATGTGTAGTTTTGACATATATATCGGACTGAAAACCAGATTTTTTGAAATCAGTATCTGAAAAAATGCCACTAAAACCCGCCAAATCTATCCCAAAGCTAAAAAATATGATAATCATACAAATACCGCTATTTTAATTACTTTTAATACAGTTATAAAAGTTGCAGTTCCGAACAGTAGAAAAATTACAGAATTTAATATAAAAATTCCTAAAAAGACATGTTAACCTTATTTAAATCTTATAAAGGAATTCAGATGAGATCAGATTCATTTAATTAATATTTGTCCTCAAGTGCATGTAAATTACTGACATCAGTAGAAAACTGTTCAAAATCTCTCGCAGTCCATGCTTCGAATATTAGAAACCGAAATCGATAAAAATTTGGGCTGGTTGATTTCTTTCGAACTGTTAGGTCCATGCTATCAAGGCGCTTGCGCAGATCCATTTCTGTACGAAATACAGCAACAACATGGTTTGTGCCAACTTTTTTCAACAACGACACTTCTCTGAGAAGACAGGTTTGCTTCATGAGCTCATCTGAAAACTGGCACAGTACTTCACCAAAGATAAATGGCTCATTACGCTTCGGGTTTCTATAGCTAACACTATTCACAACTGAGTTTGTTGTTGGCTTTCGTACATTAATCACAAGAACATCCCCAACGTTTCTTCCCACCCACAAAGTGTCTTCGACAAGCAAAATAGCACCCAGTCTCATACTCGCGTCCGTTACTGCTGCAGAACGAGGCCTACATCGTGTTGAAGTGTCTACATCTTTGTGACGAAATCTCTCTCTACCTTTCGTTTTTCGATTCCTACGCTGAAACATAAATGATGGTTGTACCCTGTGTACGTTCTTGGATGAAAATGAGCCAATTACAGGAAGATTAGGTTCTGAGTCGGATTGGTTAGAAATGCTTGTAACTTCATCAGCTGCCTGATTTGCTCCTGTCTTTTCTTCAGCATTTGCTGTTGGACTCATTGGAGGGGAATCAGAGATTTCTTCAAAAAGCCGCCCAGTAACTGGCTGTGCAACCACAACACCTGTTGCATCAGAAGGCAAATCGCAGTCGAATTTATGCGTTTTCTGTCTTGTTTTGACATCCCACTGATAGATCGTAGCTGATCGTCTTTCAATAGTCCACAAGCGATCTCCGTCCGTTACTAATTGATTAATCATATATCGCTGTAATGTAAACACTTTTACCTGTTCAAGCAGTTGTAAATTTGACACATCAATGATTGCGATGCAATTTCCTGAAGCAACCCAAAGCTCCTTGCCATCTTTAGTGAAAACTAAACTTTTAGCTGGACGTCCTTCGTTTGCAAGATTGATGACCTGTGAAGACATTATTTCAATTAATTTACGACCGTTTTTCCCCCTTTCCCTTATTCACTTTTGATATGATAACTTATTTTAATAATAATAATGAGTAACATAATAATAAAACTTCGCCATAAGATTTGCTTTACAAAAATTCAATTTCAGTAGCAGAAGGTGGCAGTGTTAAAAATGTAATTTGGCATGGAGTTCACAATATGCAGTTGACATTATCAAGAACTGACTTCTCTTTTTCAATTTTACTCTTTCACTTATCCTACTACCTTAATTGTCAATCAACTTATCCTACTGCCTTAATTGTCAATCAACTTATAGAATATTAACCAATAAACAGTGCAGAAAAGTGGTGGAATGCGAAGTTCTGCATTCAACTCATGTTTACTATCCATGCTAACGTCACGTGCTGTATAATGTTATCATTTGATTGTCATTTAAATACTCCTCAAAATACAAATAAATATATTTGAAAATGATTCTTACTGTTGGTTCTTCCCATTCACTCTTTTCCATGACCATAAATCGATCATTTTCATCTTGAGATTCAACACGTTGAAGAAGTCGATGGGATCCATTCGAGGCTTGCAATCTCCTTTTGAATACCAACACAGTACCATTGGCAAGTGAAGCAAACACTCTGCTATTGCCACTCTGAAAGAAATGAAAAAATTGAGGTCGTCGACTACTATGCAAAATGTTCAAATATTTAATTTTTATTTCAATTAACTTATCTCACCTTATTTTCTTCAACTAGCAAATCCATGATAGCATCCCGAGTACCTAATGACCATAAAACACGTGGTAGTTGCCAATATTGACGCCCAAATACCTCAATTTGACAGCCCTGTTACAGAATAAAATGAAGATTTTTGAAAATTTAATAGATTTCTTTCAATTATATTATTTGCTTCATACCTATTGCACAAAAAGTCAAACTTCAGTGGTTTTCCTTTTATAACGCAGAAAGGTGAGCAAAGAAAGAAATAAAAGTAATACTGGCCTCTGTTCCAAGCCAAATCCTTTGCCCAACCCGAGCAGCGCATAGGACTCGGTGGCCTGGACTCGGCAGATCATTTTGAATTACACCTGTTTCATTATCGATTATTATAAATTTCCTGTTTTTCCCATCTCCACTCCACAGCAGAAGTTTGTTCCCAGATAAAGGCGAACCACTGTCCTCCATTTGCACGCCCGATATATTAAACACTTTGAAAAAAAGGAGAAACAGAAATAGAGAACAAGCATTGCATTTTATGCTTAATTACACATTATCTCCCCGTCAGAGCTTTAACAGAGAGCAATTTAAAACCATACTATCTTAATAAGTTGCCAAATGGTATAATATCTTATAATATCTGCCAAATATCTTAATAAGTTGCCAAAGCTCTGCAATATCATTTATATACCAACATCGCTTGACAATTGTTAGAAATTAAACCCAGTAATTCTCAAACTTTTGTGGAGCCTAATCTTAGACAAAATCTAACCTTTTTATTGATGGTAATCTTTCTTGCAGAAATGAAATCACTTAAGTTGCTTTCTTAAAGGGATTTCACTTCAAATATAGATGTTTGAATCAAGCAATCAAATTTGCCAAATTGAATTCTAGACAATAAACTTCTAAATAAATCTAAATGAATACCTTCCTGGTATCTGTGTCTATTATTGATAATCTAAATACTTGATGGTCTCTGTATCTATTACTGACCTTTAAGGTTGACCAGTGCAAGAGAAATCTTACTTCGCAAATTAAGTACCCACTGAATCTGATATCTTTCAAGAATATTAACAAACCTTGCTCGTGGTCTGACTTTCCAAGTGGAAATAGACACGTGATGTGTTCAAGCATCTCATCGTTTTGTTTAGGGAAATTGTTGCAGAGACATAGGAATCTTGGATCCTCCATTTTGCGTGTAATTCCAGCAGCAGTTGGACGAGATGCAGGACTAGCTACCCAACAATCCTTTTATGGTAACAGGAGAATAAAGACATGATCAGATCACAATGAGGGGTGGTTACTTCAAAACAATTATATTTCTGGGCAAATTGAAAGGTTCGTCGAGAATTTACCAACCATTGACAAATAACCAGGAACCAATAAAGTTTGCAACATTCATGATGAATTAAAAGCCGTTTTACAGTGCAAATCAAGTTTGATCCAAGCACATGCAAATTCACACAGAAGAAAATCTATGAATCTATTCAAAGGACCCTAAGCTCTATAAAACAGAACTTTAAGAAATAACAAAAATTATAACTGATATTTATAATTTAGAATTATAAAAACCTGTTATAACTACATACCTGCATCAGAGATTCAATATATGGTATTTTGCTGTCAACATGAGAATTCCTCAACGAAGGACGAATACCATTGTTAACTGATTTACGAATTTCGGCAGATGTTCTGTGTTCTCTGTACGGGCGATGTCCTGTTATCAGTTCGTGTAACCAAATTGCATATGAAAAGATATCAACCTGAAATGAAAAATACCGTTATTCTAGATTACCTTGTCCAGCCCGGAAAATTATGTTACTTTCAGCAACTTTTCACAACATTTAAAACGCCTACAGAGATGACTGCCTCATTCGAATTTAAAATCGAGTTAAAGCAAAATGTATTATATTATGGATTATTAAGCAACTGAAAGGGTTACCTTCTCGTTATAGGGACAACCGATTTTGACTTCAGGGGCCTGGAATCCAGGTGTACCACCTTCGCCAATAACACCTTGAGGCGTGGCGAAGCAAGAAATGCCATAATCAGATAATTTCACGTTGATTGATGCCGACTCATCAAGTGTGCAAACAAGGACATTGTCTGATTTTAGATCTCGATACACGATTTCTGATTCATGCAAATATAACAAAGCATGAGCAACCTAGGGCAAAAACGACGACTTTTGATTATAAGAGTATACAAAAGTGGTTGATGATTTTCATATAAAATATTTTAATGTTTTAGGGTTTCACTAGCAAGATAATTTGTTATAATTTTGTAAGTAATTCATTGACCAACAAAGAAAAGATTATCGCGTTGGTCGTTGTCTTATAAGCGGACAGCTTTACAAGAATAAATATATGATGATTTGAATGCAAACCATATGAAATGACAGGACTACAAGAAAAAGAAAAAGTTCGAATAACCATTCAGTGCCCTTCAAGCTAAATGCTAAGAAATCAAATATAAATATTGCAGAGATTTATTTACAATATTTCTCATTAATCACCCCATAGATAACAAGATTATTACCGCAATATTGAAATTAGAACTATTGGTCTATGAAATACTTAGTTACCTGCAGTGCAATTTTGTATGTCATCTTCCTTCCAAGAACGCTTTCCATTATCGGCGGATTGTTTGGAAATTCTTGAATAGCCAAGTCTCGTTTGTGCGCAATGTCGTCGAGTATTGAAAACAAGCCTCCTTTTGGTGCTAGCTCCAGTGCAAAGCACAGGGGTATACGGCAAACACCCAAGAATCCAATGATAAAGGGATGTTGTAATCGACATAGCACTGCCACCTGAAATCGATTTTACAAGCTACTATTGCATAGAATCAACCAACACTGTGATTCAATGTTTCGGTGTTAACTCCCGGTATTCAACTACTTTTCAAGCAGTTTCTGGAGTGCAAATGGTAAAATTAGCTCGGAAGACACATAGGAAATACGTGATATGAATAGTGAATAGTGAATAGTGAACAGTGAAATCGAAAAAGCATACCTCTTGCCTTAATTCCCAGAATACTCTTACAACTTTGCTGTCTTCTAATTGGTCACCAATTGTCTGTTCCACCGGAATAAAAGTCATCGATTTATTAGATGACCGTGCTCCTCCTGAGCGTCTTCTAACCTCGCAGCCAAAATCACCATTAAAGTTGCTGTTGAAGAGAATGCAGAAAAAATATTGTTAGTTGCATTGTCGTACTGCTAAGGACCTTAATGTCTTCCAATGATGATATGAAAACAAGTAAATTCAACCATTATGCTGAGTGAGCATTGAAATCGTCGAAGACCACTAGTTAGTGATGGACAGACTTGCAAGAAGAATAAATAGAATGAAATTTGGTTGTTTTAGCCCAGCAGACTGTTGCAGTGAGTTAATTTGAAGGAGTAAAAAATCATCAAATATGCACATACTCACAGGGGAAACATAGGGGAATGGAAAAGCTTCATAATTACCTTGAGTGTTTCGTGGAATGAAATCTTTTAACTGCGACATGCTCTCCTTTGTACTTTGCTCTAAATACTTCACCTGCTCCTCCACCTCCCAATCTATTCTCCTCATTTGGCACAAAATCCAGTTTACTTCTATCCAATAGAAGCGAAGGAGGCAGATCAGTTAGCAAGAGATCTGGGACCAAGTGAGACAAGGGAACTGGGCTTTCTGGATGTTTTTCACATAAAATATCTTCATGGCCAACAGCTGCGAGGGCGCAGACAGACAAACTAAACTGCTGAACGAACTCAGGGTTCCTGAAGTGATGTGACAGGTCTGCGAGTTTCTTATTATCGTCAACATATTGCGAAAGTCGGCCTTGTCTAAAGGAACTTACACACGAAGGACACGGAATAACTCTTTGAACTGTCATAGATCCATACTCATCTAGATCCTCAAGACCTTGAAAAAACAATGTTTATACTCACTAAATAATATATGAATAGTAGTTTCTGGGTGATATTATTCCTTATATCCAGCAGTTTTTTTAAGACAGAAGGATGTGATGTTGTTATTGGCTTGCAACATCTACTTCAACAGAACTTCGATATCCTTTTTCAATTAGGCTATTTTATCTATAATTACATGTAGAAAATACGATATCTCCATATCAAATCATGAAGAAAGTAATAAGCCATAATTCATTTACTATAACAATTGCTTTATTAACTATTATGAAGCATTGTGTTAAAGAAACGAATATAAATGTGCTGATAAATACCTGGGTACCACTCTGAGATCAATCGGTCGATCTGGTCGACAATAAAACCCATGACAGAAAAATCTCCGAAATCAGACCACACTGTTATGGATAAACCTTCACAGGCATGCGTCTGATTAAGCTGCAAAATAATCAATTGTCAAGTTAAAGTGACAAAAATCAACAAGTAACAGTAGCAAAGGTTTTATAAAGATTTGATCTTTAGGCAGTGCTCTTCCCGTTTGAGCCTGTAACTATAACATTTTATAAAACCCAGCAAAAAAGGTCAATTACATTAAACTGAATAAAACATGAGTAAAATTTCAATATAGATCTGAAAACTCATGATGAAAACAAAAACACGAGTTTAATGCATTAAAATAATTAGGCAACCGTAATTAAGGTAGAAGAGGTTCTCCATTAGAGAAAGACAAAGATTTTAACCCTACGCCCCTGGAGAAAGAATATTGAGGTGAAAGGAAAGCATGAAAAAATTGGATAGATGCTACTAATCACTTTGAAAATGAATAGCAAAACATAGTAGACAATCAAGGAAAAAACGAATGAACTTGTTTAATTTTTAAAATAACTTACATCATCCTTGAATGATTCCACCAAAAAATTGCCAGCTTGGTAATTAACAACAATCCCTTCTCTCCAATAAATCATTGAGTAATTCGTAGTTTTTGTTACCCCTTTAGGTGGAGCTGCCCCAGAATCATTCTTGGGATTTTCCTCAACTATTTCTTGATCACGAAAAATCATACCCCATTTATGGACTGCAATTATGAGACGTGCTGAAAAGAAAAATAATTCAATAATAATATTTGCAATCGAAAGCCGCCTACAAAACATGAAACATATATTTATAACAAAAGTTGGTGAATATAAGAAAACAAGGAACAAGGAAGTGCACAATATACTTTATATATTATAAATCAAAAGCTCCTTACTATTAACTATAATTTTTTACTTTTTTTTCTGATGAAGCGTAAGCGAAACGTTAAACTTGAGTAATCTATATTTTCGAATTCTTTCTACTTTATATATATATATACTAATATGATAGCAGCTAAACATGATCGAATTTAGATAAGTTTAGATAGCAAACTTAAGTACTTAGGACCAATACCAATCGAAGAATTGTAAAACTAACCAATCAGTCTGCTCCAAAATCCAGCAGGAACGTAGCTAAGGTGATAATTTCTGATAATATATTCAACAAGAACTCTTCTCTGTGTTGCAAGTTGGTTCCTTGGTAAACTAATCAATTTGCTGAGCCGATCTTTCCCCCCTGTGCTTGTCCAATCGAAGACTTGCGGATTTTGCATGAGAAATAATGGCTTTTCCCTTGGTAGCATGGAGGGAATCAAAATCTTTTCTTCATCAAGTCGTAGGGCGATTTCAAACCTTTCCATTATTTGAAGAAACTACAAAAGATTAAATCTTTTCTTGAGATAAAACCCCCCGCGAATGTTACCAATTTATTTAAGTTAACAAGAGTTCGAGTTACTAAGGAGGTCGTGGGTCGTGGGATTGAATGGGAAAACGCAGCGATTAATTGATGATGGTGGGTCGTGGGATTGAATGGGAAAACGCAGCGATTATTTGATGATGGTGGGTCGTGGGATTGAATGGGAAAACGCAGCGATTAATTGATGATGGTGGGTCGTGGGATTGAATGGGAAAACGCA
>WUAR02566468.1:0-12709 GCA_015164055.2 Chrysaora achlyos | reverse complement strand
ATAATTCGAGGTCGTTCTTCAATGAAGGAATAATTCACCTGTTTTGGACCAATTAAAATCTTTCTTTGAATATGTGAGTGCTACAAAAGCCTCACCGTTCTGAAACTCTATAGTATGTCAAATCATCAACTATCGTAAAGTAAACGCAGAATCAGATAAATATTTGTATACTTGCATCTATAACTTATGTACCCCATTGGTAATCTTTTATAGCAAGAGTCTGATCCACGAGAACAAGCGAGCCGCGTTATGATGTTATCTGTGAACCATCTTATTGATGTTGCATAGCAAAGATTCCGACATATTTCTGCTATCTTGTGCATCTTGATGAATTATTCTTTAAGATCTTATGCCCAGTGACAGAAATTGATGATAATTTCGCGCTTTCTGGTATGAAAGGATTTACATGACTGAAACTTGATCCAAAATTAAAAAGATGACTATTGAGATGAAAAGCAAAAATATCACTTTTTTTCCATTATCTGTTTCCATAATTGTGTTTCGGTGTTTTCATCCGCTTAATGCTACGTCAATTACATCCTGGTAATCAGTAGAATTGAAACAACGTAAATTATTGAAAAGTCGATAATTTACTGTACTTAAAATATTTTATTACATATTTTAATGCATGAAAAAAATTTTAATTCGAAAACGGTTCAAGCACTGTTGTCTTCAGGTCATTGTTCGTGGAAATAACAAAGATGATGGTAATAAACTTTTTGAACTTGCTTAAGGGAACTGAATTATCTTATTGGATGTTGAAATTTATAGTAGACCAAATAAAGTAAACAAATCTATATCGGTGAAATGAAAGATAATTTATGGAAGTCTGTGATCAGCCAGTTTCTACCATAATGGAGTACAGTGATTTCGCATTTTGTCCCTTTTGCTGAGCAAAAAGCGTCCACTTTGCAGCAATTTTTAATGTACCTGCATGAAGAGGAGATGATAAACTATTCCCCAGGTGGTACAATTTCATTGGAAGTGATTTGATAAATGCTGTAAGTCAAGTTGTTCGCAGGGACATATAGCCAGCCAGTGTGCTTTAATCAAATCTGCATTATGCACTGATGAAGGCAGGAATGTATGGAGGAGTTCTTGAAAACTCCAATAGCTTCCAAATTGGCCGATTTTGGAGAAGATAGTTCAGAAATGTGCAAAACAAAAGCAGTAATCGCTTACAGAAATACGAAGCGCAGCCTAAATGGCCCCTTGGCTATATGTAAATAACATAATGCTGCTGTCAGCCTGTATGGATAAACTAAATGCAGTAAATATTTTTCATTATCTTCCTGGGTGTAAAAGGTCAGATATTTTTTGGAGATCAGCACAAAGAATCGGTGATATTCACAATGAAATCTCATAAGCTTATTGACCTACTATCTTATTATGACCCATTTTTCGAGAACACGTCATAAAAATCTAAATATCACAGAAAAGGGCGAAAACCAAGACAACAACAGAAGTAAATGGTGCTTTAAAGTATATCTCTTCGTTCACCGCCATTTTCATGTCGGCTATTAGGCTGAAGACTTTGGTAGCAATCGATCAACGGCTCCAGATTATTGAAGCAAGGCAAGCTACCACTGAGGTTGACTCCGTAATCTCCGGTCCATCAGCAAACTCTGAGGCTGCACCAAAAATTAGTAAAATTTTCTTAAAACTTGTTTTCGGAGGATTTTTAATTTTTTGAAAGGTAGCTACAGTAGGTAAGAAAGAAAAAAAATTATCATTCGATGCACCTGCATTGCACTGATTGTTGCCTCCACATACGTATTCTCCAAGAAATCTTGTATTTTAATATTCTTTGCCGTATTAACCATTTCTGTGACTTTTTCGTTGTTTTTTAACGTTGTTTTGTTGAATTAACTGCTTGTTTTGTTATATTTTTTTGTTTATTTTAATTGTTTGGGCGAAATCATACTAAAAGACACATGATAGTTTGCTAAAAATCTTACTGCTTATCTGATTTTTCTTGATTTGAACCTGTCAAGCCATAAAAATGTGCAAAACATATTAGATTTTAATATTGAAAAGCATGTCAAATCATTGATTTTTTGATTACATTGAGACAAACATTCCCGAGAAGGGCAGAGAAATATTATCTACGCGACTACTTCGGAGCAACAATACAACTATCTTCTGCGTTATGCGAGAAAGATCATGTAGCTCGGATAAAAGCTGACAGGAATGAGAATTTTATTCAAATTTAACGTGAAAGTTAGAGTTGGTAGAGCAAAATCAAACAATCGAGCAAACAAAAAGAGCTGACAATTTACCTTTATGACAGCAAGCCCCACCCTCTCCTGTGCATAATCATGCAGAAATTTGCTATGGTATGGCTTGTTCAGTGCTTCATAGCATTTGACAGGAAAGAAACAATCCGGAAGATGCATAGCTATGTTCTAGATCTCTAAAAGAAACCTGAACTGAATGTTTCTTACAACATTTTGTTTTTGAGCTTTGAATAAAATGCCAAAAAAAAATGGCAATAATGCTAATATCTTTATAAATTTACGTAATAGTTCAAAACAAAATTCCAAAAGAAGAGTAAGACATTAATTTTAAATGCTATTTTATGTTACCTTTTATAAAAACGTTGAATTTACTTGAGCTCGTTTGAAATCGTTGTCTTTCATTGCTTACAGTTTTTCTTTGCGTTCCTTTGTGGAAAAATTTAGTAACTTTCAGTAATGTATTCTCGGTGTGCCTTCTTTCATCATTTTTGATTTTCTCTAACCTAGCTGTACCTGATCAAACTGGCAGCAGTAGCCTTTGAATATATTTTTTCTTAGTTCTCCTTGTCATTAAAGTTAGATCATTATTGTCCTCAGCATTAACATCTGCATATTGGGTGTTTTCTGGGGTCGCACTAATCTCTTTTTAATTGTCCCAATACTTCCACTGTAAAATAGCAAAGCTGCACAATAATACTAAAAGGACGACGAGGCGAGAAAACAAACCACCAACCACCATGGGATGATTCTTCAGAGTAATTGAAACCCAAATTGAAAACTTAAATTTTTTCCAAATGGAATATGTGGTATATACAGGTATAAACAAGGGCAGAGAAAATGTAAATAGCAAATTAAGGGGGTAGCTAGGCAAATATAAATAAACAATCACGATTAGAAGATGTATTGGAGTGATAGATAATACTTCTATTGCCATGAATGTTGTAAACAATTTTCGATTATTTCCGTAAATTTTTAGCCACACCACGATTGTTGTTTAGTTGTTGCTATAGGTAACTATAGCCAACAAGAGTTTGTTTTGGGACTTCTAGAGTCAGTCGTGAAATAGATGCTAGAGAAGTCAGACACCTCGAGAAGTTGAAGTTTATCAGACGATTAGACATTTGCCGATTTTTGAAGATTTGCCGTTGACGATTTAATTAGCCGAACCTAGAGTGTTGTATTAGCCGAGCCGAGCCGAAGTATTACGTGTATCTGAGACTGATCTGTAGCCGAATTTTTTTAAAGAAAGTTTTTGTTGTGCTTTTGGAATTTATCTTTACTTTGGCTTTAACTCTCAAAGAACGAACTCACAAGTAAAACGCCTTTGTAAGTCGTTTTACACTACAACCAGCTAAAGATTTTAAAACATCAAATGGCACTAGTAGACAGGGCATATAGTCGAACAATCTAACAAACATGCTAACTTATATTTTTTTTAACTGAATCTGATAGATAGGGTAATGGACTTTCAAAATCCGCCGAATACCTTTCGGGAAAACATTTTGTTGTCACGTGATGGATGACATAACTAGGGGTAATTTGGGGTAAAATTGACAGGAAAAACAACCATAACTTCCTTCATACTGTTCCGATTTCATAGAGAATAACATTTTGTACTCCTCGAAAATATACCGTCACTTTAATATATCAAAGACCAATTCGTTAAAGCCAACCATTGCCACAGAAGACGGAAAGCGACACAGGAGCTTTGCCAACGCAATGCAAGCAACTGCGCTAGTCTAGCTATATTATGACGCCCAAAACTATGTATGTAAGTAGCTATGTATGCATGTTTACATCAAGATTTAAATTGCTCACACGCTCCCTCTAGCCGTCGTTTTTGTATTTGCAAAAATTCGTCTCTTTTTAGCACACTCAATCACAACCCCAGATTGAGCCAACAATAGAAACTTTCAAAAGTTGTGAAGTAAAGCACGAGAGAGGCCTGTCCAAAGTGTAATTATTGCTTTCAAGCAAAGCGTTTCATAATTTTTTTCTTTTAAAAAGAATCAGCTTACTGCAGCACTAAATAGAGTTCACAAGAATCAAGAAATTACTAAATCTTTGCTTTGCTGTTGTCATCTGACAAAAATCAATTAGTGTTTCACTGCAAATATTTCTAATGGCCTTTAGCAGCCAGCGAATTTCTTAGGTTTCTATATTAAATATAGTGTAGATGTTAATTACAATCTGAAAGATAAAGGACATGAAAAAAGTAGTGTCCAAGTGCTTATGAAGCTAAGAAAACTTGTTGATTTACTGTATTGCCTGGTGATAGAATAAAAAGTTATTTTTTTTATTTTCAGGGGAAAAAGAAAATTTCAAGGGCGTGGTTCAAAAATAATTATTGATTGTGGGCTACGCTCTTGGCCCACCTGAACAATACAGTACATTTTTTGAAACGTGAAAGAATATCGCTGTTCTTAATAATTGATATATCAATTGTATTTTTCGCTTTGGTTTTAGTCTTAGCTTGACGTGCAAAAAAACCGAGCCGGTAACATAGGATGTTGTACGACGATGATCATATTACCAACTAATAACATAACAACAAACAAGCAAAAACATAGGGTGTGACATAAAAGTTGCTAATTGCAAAGTAAGTATGCAATATACGAATGATATGAAGAAATCTGTTCCTTGGTAGCAATGTTTTTTTGCGTTGCTACACATTGAATTACGCAATTTCAAATCTGTATCGCCTATCTGAAAGCTGTACGGATAGGTTTTCATCAGTTTGAAATCAAAAATCGATTTGACATTTGCTTAATTTATTCCTATAATTAACATTATGATCGTGTTATTGTTTTCTAACGCTGTGAAGCTGTTGTATTCCTTTCCAGCCGTACAGAATCAATAATATAAACAAGCACCCACATGCTGCATATGAGGCCCAAATAAACACATTATTAACATGATATATTGTGAGAGGATAGAAGGCGTTAGACATGGTGCAGACGCCACTGCCAAACCATAACTTGAACAATATGTCTGATTTACCCGAATCTGAAAGTTTCACAGCTGCATAATTGAGTTTTCGTTTCCACGGGGAGCCTTTTTTGAAGCTTATGGCCAGTGCACCATAATTGCTATCAGCTTTAATAACTTTCAATGTACATTTTCGGTCAATTGATGCTGCGTGTCTCAAAGACAAATAATCTGACATAAGAAACTTGATTTTCCTGAAAAATAAATGACGTAATCGGATCAAAACATTTGCCTTGCAAAATACAGCTCTCAATTACAGGGCCTTTCAAGGTGCATTAATGGAGGGAGCTGGGGGCACCTAAATAAAACACTGTTGGAATGTGTATGAGTTGCTGCATTGGTGAAATGCACGAGTTCTAAACCAAGAACGTAACAATTAGCCCATTGGTACCGGACGAGCTTGACGATTTCCACATTCACCAATGTTCAAGCAATATGATAAATATTTGTTTTTATTCCAAATAAACGATACACAAATGATCGACTAATACGAGCTAAAAGAGAAGGGTTGGATAAGAATGTTTGCTGCTTCTATAAGTCGGGTTTTTTGTAGATATTATATGGCTCCTGACTTTTGTGCCAACAATAACTTGCATGGTTACGTAGAAATACCGTTTAAAATTACGAAAATCAAAGGTACGATTTAATTGATAACAGGAAATGAGTTAAAAGAGAACATCAAAATAAACTGTCCAAAATAGTTCTTGTGCGGAGGATCAAAAGATTTAATTGTAATAGCTTAAATTTACAACTTCAACAGCACATCTAATAGCTTGTGATTTGGTCTTATTCCATTTGATAAGAAAGGTTGTTTTTTTTGCTTTTCACGGTTGACATTGACACTTCAATCAAACCATCATTTCACTGCTTCAAATATCTCTCTTCTAATTACGGAAGCAGAAAACAAAAATGATGATCTCTGCATGGAGACTACTATCAAAGGCAACATATTTTTAACTCTAAACTGTAAATTTTGAATGAAAAAGTTGAAAAACCTTTGTAATGTTTTATATCTTAGGGTCTATAAACCCTTCATTACACTATATTTTTTCTATTTGATGGTTTTGTCGTCTGCAGACGCGAGAAAGATATAGGCCTAGTCCCGCTATGAATAGTTATGCTGAGAATTTTCAACTTACTTATCCTGCTATAAACAACTTGATAAAGACATCATATACCAGGAAATAATCGACTAATTGATGCACAGCCTTTTATGTGAAAGGTTGTATAAGGCAGAGGCGTTGTTGAGCATTGGTAAACTTGCTCCTATTAGGCTTTATTACACGCAATCACCACTCATAAGAAATGGACAATTTTATTTTACGCAACACTGTTTATTTGAAGAAGGTGTACTGTGTAAAATTGAAGGTATTTGAATATTTTTCTGTGTGGTGGTCTTAGACAAAGTCTCTATAAAACTACAAGTAAAATTGAAATCAAATATGTATCACCATATTATTATATATATAAATTAATTCGAATGCTTCTTATATAGAAATGTTGGATAGTAAAAGTAATCTGGGTACAAATGTTAAAATTCGACGCGTAGATAGATAAATTTCTCACCCGTCTTGCATCGCAGCAGTGCCTTCTTTGACCGAGTTGAAAAATATCAATCTATTAGCCATTTTACGAACTCGAGCATCAGGGTGATTTTTTAGATAATTGGCTGTTGCTGTTCCACCCGTACAGCCAACAGAATATTTACTGTTTGCTGCCAAAATCTGCAAGTTAGCAAAATGGGACCATAAAATAATGATTATTTCAATCCATTAAAAAAGTTTCTAAAATAAATTGAAATAACAAAATCAGAGCTTGTCTGTTATGGTACATTTCTGGCATTGCCAACATAACTCTTTGTTTCCTGATAGTTTTCTAAATTTTTACTTACAACTTAAACAGAAGAGGGCTAAAATAGAAGATAAACAGCTAATCCTTGCAACTGGTTTTATTCAGTTAACAAGAATTTTGCTTTAGCTGCAAACTTATTTATTACATAGGTAATACTAATCGAATTTGGTAATATTATTTTGTTCTTATAGTAGCTATAAAACGTTCGTTGGGTGCTCTTGCATGCAAATATAAACTTGATGCTTGTCAGTCATGATATAAAGAAGTTAACTTATCTTGACACAAATAATTATAATCTAAATATGTCATGGAAAAGATATAGATTGAAACCATGAAGATTAAGCGAAAAAAGCACTTATTCTGGTCTACTATAAAAAAATATTAAATGACATTTAACTAATAAATTATTGTGTTCCATAACTTTCCTTGGCATTTGCAAATGCATCATACGAAATGAGATTTATCAATCTTGATTAGGCAAATCTATAAATCTTCGTTTCTATCAAGATACTAGATAGTTTGCAAAACTAAAAAAAATAAAATAAAATTGTCAAGTTCAGAAACTCAAAGTGAATGGTAAACACGTATCAGATAGAAAAAAATAATAACCTTTTGATCTTTGAGTCCCGTGATTAACGGTGTTTCATCAAATACGACAAATGACGTAATCAGATTTGCAGAGTACACTGCAACAATCGCTATGAAGACAAATGAAATGAAAATGGAAGAAATTCGACTTCCTAGAGTATGTGGTTTTTTCCCTATGATTTCACCACAGCAAAATGTACCCCAAATATATTCCATGCTATCCATGATGCAAAAAGTGTGCTTGCTCTCTTTGAATCTACGCTTATCTTTCTGGACATGACCATAAGGACTCAATCTCTCGAGGGCCCAAATGAAAAACATGAGTCCCAAGATCATTGAAAGAATAACCAACCACAGAACACCACTGAAAGGACCAAAAACTCCCGTTTCAAGTCTCTGCTGCGTTTGAATATAGGCAATTCCATGATAGGATACTTCATATGGCGTTGTAAATTCAAGCACTTTGAGTCTTGATGGATCTTCCATCATGTCAATTGCAATATCTGCATTACCATTGATAATTTCTGAAACCATTCCAGTAGCCTCCCCAGTTGACTTGTTGAATCCTCCGTACGTTCCATCCCTTGATAGGTGAATAACACAAAGAACTTCGTGATTTTTTTCTAGGTATCTAACAATGTCAATTGCCAAACCATATGCACAGATCGGTATGGTGATATTTGAGGTATTGTTGACATATCGGTGGCCATATTTTCCATGAAGACCACAGACAGGGATATTTCTTGCTGTTTTTGCAAATTCAACAACTGTAATCCATGGTGCAAAGGTATCAGCAATTGTCACTCGAATTGTAGGCCATAGTGGATTACCATGGGGATAAGGAATCGCGTCGATGTTTGCGTCAACAGGCATTGGTACCCAAACCCTTTGTAGGCTTCTTCCCGGCTGTGTCCACAACTGTACAAATATTGTGTTTTCAATGCTGAAAAAAAATTTTTTTGAATGATGGAATTTATTCTGGAAAAAAAGATTTGAACGAAAAATATATTTAAACAAAATTGTCAATTTACAAATAAATCACGTATCATAAACAAACGAAAATATTCACACAAGAGTTACGAGAGCAAGATTTGGATTGCTATAAAAACATTCATATTTAAACCGCATCACAGTCTTATTCAAAATGGATTCTAATGTCAAACATAAATACATTTATCAATTATCATACCACATTCATAATAAAGCAACCGGTGGTTATATTTTTTATTATTATTATAATTTAATTCTCTCCTGGTAGCTTCCTACCGATGAAGGTAACTTCCAGCTATGGAGATCGGTGGAACTACAAAGAAAACCACTTCTGTCCTGCACAGTGACGATGTGGGAAAATGAACCTGTAAAATAATTTGCGATTTAATTATAGTGCGAAATAATTTTAAAACCTCAAATTATTTAATTCTAAATTTACCTATGCTTATTTCTGCAGCATTGAAGGTTTTCCATAACATTTCTAATGCTGTGGCAACTTTTCATTGATGTAAGAGCCTGTTTAGCGTCACTGACTTTCAACTCAACTTGTATGCCATAGTATCGACCCAAAGGCAATGAACATGATATCGTCAAAGAATCAACAGTTCTTTGTGATAGTATCCAGCTTACACTGTCATAATAACCAGTATAACCAATATGCTTAGCAAGCTCAAGAATTTTCGCTGCTATCTTTCCTTTGCAGTCAAGTACAAACAGGTCACCTTGCAAGTACCTTGATATCTCTTCGTCGCTGCTTTCTTCTGAAACCATGTTGAACATTGAAACCTTTCTTCTTTTTTCTGAACTTCTTTGTAAGATTTGTGTTAGCGCTATTTCGCCATATATGCTTTTGTCTGTGAAAACTACCATGCGTTGTTCAGGTAGAAATAAATCAACAAATCTCATCATTTCGTCTATCATGTGTCGATGGAAAGAAAGCTATGAAATCAAATATGCTTAGATTTAGATAATTTTCTTAACAATGTATACTACTATACTATATATGTAGATGCTGTGGAAGCTTGTTTTCACTAAATCAGTGTTGTGTTATAGTTTCAAGCCAACTTTAGTGAACATTAAACGATTGGATATAATGCTAATCTCACGAGAGTGAATTAGATTTTCTTTCTCAAGGAAGCAATGCATCACTATCAAAATTGATGTTAATCAAAGAAATTTACAATGCAAATAAGGCTAATGCGACTTGCATGTGCGACAAAGTGTCATGAATTTTATATTAAAATAATACTTCTTATAGCTACTAAAATTTTATGATTCCTTATATTGAAATATCATAATCCTTCTTTATTAAAAGGATATTAATCTTTCAGCAGATTTCTTTTTAAATGAAAAAGCAAAATTGATTATTTGTTTCTATTAAATATTTGTAGCAAAATCAACGTAAATTTGCAAAATGGAAATGATAACAAGCCTTAATGCTTAGTGAAAAGTTCACAGCTCTGCAAACTACTTCTAGTCTCTTCGGTGCTATGTGAATTCTTATCCCGCTGCATAAAACTAAATGAAAGTATTATGGTTGGTTTCTTTTCTTTACTTCTCTGATATATTGTTATGCCTACCTTACGCTTGTCACTTCGTAAACCAATGAATGATAATTCTTTTGTATTGCCATTTGATATACGAACAACCTTTTCATTCCAAACAGTTTCTCTGACAATTCCTGAAAAAATCTCACGAGCATCAGTAAAAACATGATTATCGTCATTTCTGTGTCTTATGATATCAGTTTGTAAATATCCAACCGTCAGTATGACATCGAATAGGCTGGAATTCTGAGCTATGTTTTTTGAGTTCCCTTTCAATGACAAATTTTTCAAGGCGTCATTGAAACTTGCTGTTAAAGAGTTGTTTTTAAATCTTCCGTAAATTACAGATGGCTTCACCATGTTTATCATTCCAAACAAACTGAAAAGGCAATGCACTTTCACACATTTCAGAAGTATCGCCATGTTATTCTATTGATTTAACGTTCCTTTCCTTAAATGTCCCTGTAAAAGAGATGGAAAATATTAGCTGGTTATATCTGAACTGATTAAATATTTAGTGTTTTCTTTCTGTTGGACCTGTATAATTCAAGATCGAAGCAAGAGAGCACATGCCCCGCAACCACAACAACATGGTGTTTCCTTTAGCAAAATTCAGATAAGCACAAACTCGAAATTTTATCGTTAGATGATGGTGAAAAACATTGTAATTTTAGGGGCCACACCTTTCGATTCTATCAATAATATAAGTAGACAACATTTGATTATGTTCAGATGCACATCATTTAAAAATGTGGCTGAGAAATCTAAGTCGATTCCTATGTCGAACATTTAATACCATAGCCAAGACTGGAATATCCCTCTTCAGCAAAGATAAATTATGCAATTAATTCAAATCTTATGAAAAGTCGTCATGTTTTGTCAACTGCAGGTGGTTTAAAAATGAAGGAATAACGAATAAGCTCTCCTGTTGCCATGGAAAGAACCGACAATTAAAAAAAGAGATAAAAACTGGATATCTAAATTTGCAGAATTATAATTAAAAGTTACGCATTCAAGTAGTTTAACTTTCTCTCATGTGTTGTTAATTCGTTCACTGGTTTCCCCCACAGGAGTGTCTCCACTAGGCCACCATAGAAAATGGCATCAAGATTTTGTGAAGTGTGATCGTGACCAAAATTAAAATCAAAATGTTAAAATACATTTGACATTAAAACATCCAAATTAATAGCCAAACATACAATTTGATAAGACAATCTGATATTTAAATGACAACCAGAGTTCTAAAATCGAATTCGATATGCCAATATGATATGCCAATAAGATATGCCAATCATTACGCCAATTGGAGGTACCAATTGAAGAGACCATTTCAAGATGCCAATAATGGGTTGTCTCCCCTAGGCAAACTAGATGATGAAACTCTATGATTTCAATAGAATAATATACTTTAGATGATTATTCCGAGTATGATTTTACAGATGTTTTAGAGATGTACAGGCAGAAAGTCTTCACATATTTCCTACTTGCTTATGAGCTGTTAGTCCTTGCAAGCGGCAGTCCGTGAAATATCTTGTTGATGGGCAGGTCAGAATAACTACGTCACTTTTTACCTAAATGCTTTTGAAAATACTTTGACATATGCCATTTGCTTTTTTTTCAAAGGCTAGCGCTATTCGTCTGCTTTCTTGCATTTTATTCAAAGCGCAGTGATAAATCTTTTTTAGGGAGCTTTCCGTTTTGCTTTTCAGCTACAGTTATTATTTTCTATGGTTGTGAATAAAGTCTCAAACGTCAATATGCTCGGTTTTTCTCTCGTCTCAACCCACACAAAGATTGTTTCCGTAAACATTTCTTTCTGATGTCTCCCTATGTAGGACACTAGTATATACGCATTTTCCAATTCATTTTGGAAACTGTTTCGAGCGCACAGACAAGAAATACACAAAGTTTTTCTACAAACATAAATTTCAATAAAACGAAACCTTTATATAATAATAATAATATCCTACGCAACTTGTGTTATGTCAAATATTAATTAACATCCAATATGACATGCGTAAGACAACTGCTGATATTAAAAACATGCCGAAACAGCTTAATATCTAGGTAAAATATATATGTGAAAGTAACACTAATATATTAGAGCCTGAAGTCATGAGACAAATCAACAGAACAAGAAATAGAAAATACTAGAAGAAGTTATCTAATACGAGTAGAATATACTTGTCGAAGCGAGACTCTATAACACTGAAACGGGACTGCACTAACTGAAATATAGCCGTATTACAATTTCTTTACTGTTATTATATTTCATATTTATTGCAAAAGTCGGATTGAAAGGTGTAAAGTTTACCGGACTCGCGAGGAAACTCTGAATTTTTTGGCGCTCAATTTCTAAAATTTGTGGCGCCTAAATTGCGTTCAAAGCAACTTGTGATGTTGTTCAACCAAATTTCTGGGATTGAGTAAAATACTTGATTGATACAAGGAGTTGATAGAACTGAATGAATGCTTTCTTTAACAAGTCTGTTTTTCCAGTTCTTATCT
>WUAR02566357.1:0-12712 GCA_015164055.2 Chrysaora achlyos | reverse complement strand
TACGTGATCCAGCAATGCAAGGGCTATCGCAACATTGCTATTCCGTACTGCAACGTGCAGAGAAATCTCTCCATTCTAGGAGAAAAGGTTGAGAAATATTTTACATGTACAAGCCAACTCAAGTTCTTGACTCATTTAAATTGCTCTAAAAAAATATAGATCTTCAATTGACCTATGTCATTTAGTACAGTTTTTTTGGGAAGGACACGTGATAAGCCTATAAAGCAATTAATCACATCAAGATTGCTCGAGTGCACCATATAATAACTATTATGATAATAGCATCAATTATCACCATGTAATGGGCATTCACCAAGCAATGAAACGATTTCATAAGAAAAACATGGTATCGTGTGTTTAGAAATGCAATTGGTTAGCTGTGTTGTGTTATAAAGGAATCTTCTAGTTCTGTAGAAAATAACACGAAAGTGCCAAAACACTTTGTTGGCAAGCCACAGTATGAGCCCGTAACCTGACAGCCTGTACGAAAACAATGTTTTTCTTTAAAATGCGTACCTTTGATTTCCAAAGAGCATCGGCATTCTCATCCAAAAGAATCTTTACAAGATCGTAGTTCTGGTGTTCAATGGCGATTTGAAGTGGCGTAACACCTTCCTATAAAATATAACATGTTGACGCTGAATTCAAGTGTCATGGAGAAATTCAATTTGGTGTGTTCTATAGAAGATGCATTAACACTACGTGATAAATAGCTCTAACTATGATATTTAAAAGTTACGGACATTTTATATGGTTCGAACAAATTCTGAGGAATTTCCTCTCTGTTCTCATACAAATAGTATATCATTTATTGGTACAATACATCCTCGATTATCCGAACGCCAAAAGTTTTGAATCAAAATTGAATCATTTTTCCAGAAAAAATAATTCTTCCGTTGTCATTTAGCTAATTAGCATTTTTCCGTTGCCATTTACGAACAAAAACGGTAATTTCCAGTTTTGTCGTCGATGTTTCTGTCTGCCAAAGCTATTGAATATTCTGGGTGATAAAAATAAACTTCATAGCAAGACTAGTTGATAAAATGTTCGTTCTCGATTATCCGAATTTTTGCAAAAAAATTAGTTCAACCTGTTCGGTTAATCGAGGATGTATTGTATTGCATATCGTTTTGCCTAAAAAAGCAGTGAAATGCTCAACTCTGCACTGCGTAACATATTTTGAACAGAATGCTCTCGGTGTTTGCTCTCAAGGCACAACTATCCGGACCTTATCAGTACATAATTATAAGTCAGGGACATTAGCAATCAAGTCAAGTTTGTTTATTGATCACTAAACGTGAATTGACTTTTACCAATGCATTGACCATTCAATTTGAACTCGGACAATTGATATAAGACTATATATTTTAATTTCTATTTACATTTATCAAGCATCAATATTAACCAGCTTACTTGATTAATGCCTGTAAGTATTCTAATCATAATCACAGCATCTGTATATGTATGTATTTTTGTATGTATGTATGTAGAGAAATGATGAAAAAGACTATAAAATTGCAACTCAGAGTTTCATGATTCCTCAATCTTCAGACAAATAAAAACCTATGGTCTTTTTTCATTATTTCTCTAATGAGCTCCTTATGTTGAGCACTTTGAGCGGTGAATATTCACTTCAAGATAGATATACGTATGTATGTATGAAATTATTTACAGATAAACGCACTGGAATATCGTGGTTATGCAGCAACTAGCTACTTGGTATGAGAAGGTACCGAATTACAGCACATGGGGAAGTCCAGACAGAAACCAATAACAATTGAAAGGATACTGATAGAAACATCACTGGAACGTCAGTCTTACCTCAGTAGCAGAGTTTACGTTGGCGCCACTCTTCAAAAGCATTTCAGACACGTGTCTAGCATCCTTCTTCAACCTAGCAGCCAGATGCAACGGCGTTTCCTTATTCTATAGACAAAAATTAATCAACTTTTAATCTTCATGCTTGCATTAACTTTAACAATGCGAATTATGTTATTGCAAGTCTTCAGGAATATGAACTATTGCAAGTCTTGGTGATATTACACAACGGCCTGTTTTGCCTTATATTGACTTGCGTAGCGACTATCTAGGTCAAATTTCTCTATGCATGTTCAGATGACACCAAGACTTCAACACAAATATGATTCCTAAAAAAATTGTATCGTCGTTGGTTTCTACCTGAAAAAATCGAGTTTGAGTGTTGAAAAGCTTTTAAAAATATTTTCTCACGGCAAATGCCAGCTGTAATCTATCATGTAGATTAACAAGGAATCAAGATTATTAAACTCTTTCTCTCTTGACAGCAAAAAATTAAAATATTTAAGGGAGTATATTGTAGAAGTTAGTTGCTTTGCAATTAGATATCAGATAACTGTCCAAAATGATTCGTACAGATAGTTCTACTAGCCCTCTGCAATCTCTTCTCTTTTCAGAGCATTTCAATGTTACCATTGACATCTTCAGTAAGCATGAATTTAAAAAATGAATGCCCAAAATTTGTTGTTACCTTTCCGCCTCTGCAATTCACGTCAGCGCCGAATCCAAGAACAACTTGTACTACCAGATGTTTTCCATGTCTTACTGCAGTGTGAAGAGGCGTGTAATTGTCCTAGACACAGAAGAGAAATAGTTTTAGCTTTAAAGATCTAGTAAAAACCAGCAGCAAAGACACAGATCTTGAAGCAGGTTCATCTGTGCAGCACTGTGATGCAATGTTGTTTGCGTTTGAAATCGTCAGATGCTTATGAAAATAAATTTACATAGATTGAAGTGAAAAATGTGTATATGCATCTATTTGCAATATAGAGATGTACTCTAGATATGTTGATGCTGTAGAGGTGAAAATTTTCGCAAAATAACAACATACAGTCAGGTAGTTAAAATCTTAGGCTTCTGTCTATTGATATTGATAAGAATTCACGTTGACGAAGCTGTCACATTCATTTTAAAGAATTGTTAATGCTCAACAACTCTAAAGAATTTAAATACATAAATATCACTGTACAATTGCAATTTGTCAGTGCACAAATTCGTTTTCACTGCACATTCGAAATTACCTTAATTTCTGCTAAATTTGTGATACACATTATCATTTGTTAAAAAATGATGGTGACTAATAAATATTTTCCTCCAGTTTGTGCCTTAGATCTCATTGCATAGTCTTAATGCTTTAAACTTGCTTGGAAAAAACTAGATTTTCTTTATGTGACAGGAGAAATCTAGTTTTTGATGAGTAGCAAAATCTATGCTTCTTTCAACGGTCTAGAATTTCATAATTCTTTCCCAGATCAGCTACAAAGGGCGTTTCATTTAGATAAAACTATGCAGTGTTTTTTATTTGCTCATAATGGGTAAAAGCGTACACAAACCTTTGTCATAACATTGACGCTGGCTCCTTTCATCAAGAGACTCTTCACAACACTGACATGACCTTGTTTGGCTGCTTCGTGTAAGCAAATAGCACCTTCCTATACCGGGATACAAAATCAGTCGTTTACTGTCAGACATTCAGTTATAATTTCACATAACATACAAAATTAACAACCAAACATTGAACCATTGATGGAACGTAGAAAAGGAGGGCAATTCTGCATTAACAAACTATAATGCCTGCCGAGATCATCACACGAGAAGAAAACCTCGGTATGTTTCTGTTAAGGCATGGATAAGGAAAGCATCTAGGGCAGCTTTAAAACACTGTTTGAATCTTGTTAGGAGCAGCGTTTTAACAGATATAGTATGGCCCCGCAAATAAGATACCAGCTTTAACGTTAGCCTCACAAGTTCCGTTATAGAAATTTGGTTTTGATTGGGTCTCCACCTAACCCTCTCTAAAATGGCAAACAATTTTTGGCTTTCTCGTCTCATCAATGTAAGATCCAGCTTTTTCGAATGCCCAGTAAGAGAACTGTCAATATTTTACCAAAACTGCTCTGGCTAAAAGTTTCTTTAATTTGGTCTTTTAATTGCAGCGCTTTACTGCATTGCATTCTCTTGAGCCTTGTATTCATCATGCTTCTCAGATCAACACGACAACTAGTTATAAAGAGCAATAGTTTTGCCTTATCTAAGAATCCTTGATGAATAGGCAAAGGTAGACAAATGCCGAATAAACTCAAAGAAATAATAATGTCTAACTAAATGTCAAAATGGCATACCCGATTTGGCATTTGAAGAGGAACACCTCTTTTCACAAAGAACAATGCCACATCTGGGTGGCCGCATTTCGATGCAAGATGAATCAAAGTGCTTCCATCCTACAATAATGAGATTTTTATCAATTATATCGGTTTTTTACTAGCTTACGTACGAGCAGAAATATATCAAGTATGCTGTCACAGAGACTTTTGTAACAATTCAACTGGAAGCGAAATACAGCTGATAGTAATTCTCGATCATTACAGATGTTTCTAGCAGCAAAAGGCAATCTAGAAGAATATGAATTTCTTCATAATTTTCCTCGTAACTATTTCTTCTCTTAGCAATAAGACGCTTCTAATATTCAAATGCAAGGAATAATGATTTGGTAAGATATAATCGTATGTAGAAGTCAAAAAAGATTTTTGGAAAAAAAAGCAATGGACTGGCTTTTGACTTATTTATCACTTCTCGTGAGTCTGAGGCCTTCTTCGCAGTTGTTATAATAGAATGTGTATAAAAAATCAACAAAATTTACAGTGCGAAACTAAATAAAGTTCTCTCTATTACCTTTGATCTTTGATTAACATCTGCTTTGAATTTGTCAATTAAAATCTCAATAATACCGCTATGACCTCCTTCTGTGCATACATGAAGTGGAGTTCGATTGAGCTGAAAGGAACGAAATATGATCACAAAGTGGAATTTGTACGTCTCAGCTAATTAATCAAAGGAAGCCTAATGGCAGGAAGACCAAACACCATGATTTTAATTAACAGCATAGTGCGGGGAAATGCTTCTTCAAATAGAATAGCTAAACACGAAGTACGATTGTCTGTTATCAGATTTTTACTTCTGCTTTCTAACAGACCACTGTTCATAGAGTGCAACAAAAATTAAACTTCTTCAGCCTCTGATATATTGAGCTCAAACATGTTTTCACTTCTAGGCGATATTATAACATGAATTTCATAATGAACAGTAAATATGAATTTTCCACTTTTTCAGCTTATCAAATGCTTTGGAATTCTACGACTGGTCGCATAATAAATTTTTCGATACTAGAATTAAAGATAACACTTCATTTAGCAATAAGATGCTCCAAATTGTCAAATGAAAAAATAAAAATTTGATAAGATATAATCGCATGTAGAAATCAAAGAAGGTTTTTAAAAAGAAAAACAGACCACATTTGGAAAATATGGAGAAACTGAGTTATAAATTTCTCTATAAATGCTTCTCTAAGTAAACAGTTTAATCGAATTACTATATTTCTTTGTTGTAACATTGTATTGTACTATATCGTAGTTTTAGATACTTGGCCCTAGTTGATAACAGCACTGCGTGTTAAAGAGGCTACCCTGTATAAATATTGTTATTGTTATTGTTATCATTATCATTAGCATTATCAACGATCAGTTATTGAAATGTTGAAAAATAAAAGAGAGATCATAATAAATCATTTCCACATACTCAAACAATCAAGCATTACTGCCCATTGAATATTGGTAAGTGTCTGTGGCAATTCTAATGCACCCTCACCTTATCGTGTATGTTAGGGTTCGCTTTGACCGTATGTAAGTATTTCACTGTTGCTTCATCGGCCACTGAGCAGGCAATGTGCAAGATCGTTTGTCCTTCAGTCTAAGAGGTAAAAAAACGAGGACACAGTTCAAAAAAGTGTCGTGTAAGAACCACATCTACACTTTGCAAACTCTTTAGATGCTGTTTTCAATACTAACCGTTATTCAAAAAATTTGTAAACATTACAAAGGTAATCATAGAAGGTTTGTTTGCCTATTCTCTGGTATGCTTTCAGTAAAAAGTTGAAATATTTTTCACAACAATTTATGCCTTATTTTTTCGTTAAATTATCTGTTCCTTTCGTAGAGCATTCACATAACTGGTATGCCCTCGCCACAACGAGCAGACATCCTCAAATCACCGTTGAATATCTTCGAATGTAAGATATTCTATGAAACATGCCCCTTATTTTGATTCTATGCAACATACTGCATTCCCTTCCCAGCCCAAATATTTTTTCCCGCAACATAGGAGAATCTTGCGTTTTATTCACCAATTCGAGTGTTATTCGAATAGCTAATTAGCGTGCAGCATCTATGACCACGTAATTTAACATGTGTAGCTTGATTGACTGAAGCTAAAATGTAAAAGAACCACCATGTTGTTCCATGCTGTAACTCCCACAAAGACATTATCCCTTTATTGAAAATACAACATAAAACTTCATTAAATTTGTGTTATTGTTTTTCGGCAGTCTTAAGTGAGAATTAGGAAGCTACTCAATGACTATATTATGTAAAGTTATAAAACAGCCAAGCAAAAGGATGGTAAGAAACTCACATTTCGTTCTTCCACATTCGCGCCGTTTTCTACTAAAATTCGAATTATCTCGACATCCTTGTAACGGGCTGCAACGTGTAGTGGTGTATCTCGATATTCCTAGCATAAAATATTGAATTCTAATTATAAGTTATAATCGTGAGGAATTATAAGTATTCAAACAAGTAGAATAAGGCTAGAGAAAGACCGGTCAGGATAAGTCAAATATTTCTTGTAAAACTCATCTGAAACAACTGCAAAGATTTATTACTGCGAAACCAATAGGCAACAATGATGTTTTTATGCTAGACTTTCTACAAGAGTCCCAGTTATTGCAAGGCTGCTGCCAAACTGAGATATTTCGCTCAATCTGAAGTAAGAATAAGCCGGTTTCTGCTAAAAATTTTATGAATCGTAGTTGTAGCGGAGTATACCGGTTCTGGCGGAGAAGCGAGACTAAGACTCATGTAGCAAGTCTATTTATATGTCACAGCATGGTCACAGCTACATCACCATTAGCCGAGGTTCATCTGAGTGATTCTATTCCCTTGAAACAACAGTCTCGTTGAAACTGTTGAACGAGATGGGATGTGCAAGACGCAACAACACAGCCTGCTACAGAAACGTAACTGTGGAAGCCTGATAATTTCAAACCGACAACGTGATCGTTTCAAGATAAGACAATGAAAAAAGTCAACTGAAGAAGCTAATGTGGAATGTAGGGGATGAACTAAGGCGGTTAATGTTAACCCGAAACAGTGGCCGGGAAAGATCATGTATTGTCACCACAAATAGCAGGCGAGCAATGTAGCTAATGATTATTCACTGAAACAATAGCCTGGTTCAAATAATGTTTAGAGAGGAAATGCCAAAAGACCGAGGGCATACAAGAGGATTTATCAAAGAAGCAAATACCTCAAGAACGTTGATACTGAATCAATTAATTTTAATCTATTAGCTATAAAAACTACGCAAGCTTATAAAAATTGAAGATAAGGAATGCCAACTTACATTGTCCACTGCTTTGATTTGTTCTTCAACATGGCTCTGCAGTAATTCCTTCACAAGGACTGAATTTCGAGTGGTTGCTGCTATATGCAGAGGAATAAAACCAGCCTGGATAACAAGAATAGGTGATGAACAATGTTACTAAATTAACAGAATCTAAGCTTTATGATAAGGGAGAGAGAGTTAATTACTGCATAAACTGGACAAGCGTAGCTTGTGTTCTATGATTAAATACAAGACTGCATGGCTCTAATGCAAGCTATGAGTTAAAGGCTAAAATGACACCAGGGTTTGCAAAGATCTTAGAGCTTGAGTTGTACATAGATTATGCTGGGCAGTATTGTACATTGGCCAATCGGATTCGGATCTGGAGGCTTGGCTATCTACATGGGATATTCCCCTATTCTCAGCAAAAATTAAACACTTTGAATTCAGGAATAATACAGTTTGTCGAAGAACTTTAAAATGTTGGCAACAGCTGCTTCTGCAGTTGCATTAACTGCTTCTGAAGTTATTTCATGTGATTACACTTGCTACTTCCGAGGCATGGAAAAACAGACTACTTTTAGAATAGACTACTCAAAGATAAAACATTCTTATAAATCTATTCCACTTACATTATCTGGTACAAGCTTGTTTTCCTTTCCTGTAGCTTTGAGAAGTAATTTGACTATTTCTATCGCTCCGCTGGCTCTTGAACATGCCTGATGCACACAGTTCCTTTCATATTCCTGAAAAGGTTTTATTTAATTAAGCAGAAAGCATAAGATAGAGCCTTCGAGAAGATAACTTAAAGCGACGGCTGACAAATGTTGTTCATGAAGACAGGAACCTGTTACTCAGTAGTAGGCACGAATTCTTAGTTCCCTAATACCTGATTCAGTAAACAAGTTGTAGTTGTCGCTGCAATGCGGTTGATTTTGAACTGTGGACATTGCTTTGAGAAATTCCGTTGATCAACCTGATTTCGGTTTTAAGTTTTTAAATGATCCAATCAGAGTAAATCTTACTGAATACTGCAGTCTGATTGGAACGACAAAAGACTGCCACTGTTTACAAGTTTTATCCAGCTCTCAGGTGTGCAGAGAATAGTAGTTTGAATATCCAACAACAGAACTCAGTTGTGTCTAAGAAACTACGACTTGCAAAGGACTTAAGTTATTGGTCAATAATGCACGAATTAAATATTGCAATGAAGAAACCAATGTTTCGAAACCCAATATAATAATTACTATACTACTAGTAATATTACTAGTGAGAGTATATTCTTAGAATTTTACACCAATACCGATACTCAATGTATACAATCTTCTTGAGTTTGACAATTTTATTTTAATCTATCATTAGCACCTTTTGTGTACATTTAGTGATAAAGGAATAATATTCTTATATCTGCATAATGCACGAAAAGAGATAATCAAGGTATAAGCAAAGCTTACCCCAGCAGTAATAGAAGTATCTGCTTTTGCACCCAAAAGAGCCTTGACTATATTGTCCGATCCACTAGTGGCAGCGTGATATAACGCAGATTTTCCCTCCTAGAAGAAATACTTCACTAATCAACCCATGTATCAATTTGCGAAATAAGCGGTGAAAATATACTATTTCCGTCAATGAAAATAGACAATTTTTAGATGGCAAATTCCTAGAAAAGATATTCGGTAAACTTACATTCCTGCATTAGAGAAGAATGAATGAATAATATTTTTTGAAAAAACGACAGTGTACTTAGAGAAAACAAATTGAACAACGTTTCGAGCTTGAGGTTTGTACCTGAAGACGAGTTCGTTATTTTTTTTTAAAATCGATTCACTCATTCTATATACGATGTACAACACGCACTACAAATTTTATTTCATTAGAGAAGAACAACTCAAAGGAAAAGAGTTCGAAGAACTTGGTTAATTCTCCACTATACTTTATTCACTTGTAAAAGGGTCGAGTCCTTACCATTATAAATGTATGGTCGACTCGTCTGCTATTATAAAAGTAATGATATTAATAGATACCTTGCTTAAGCCCAAGAACGAAGAACAGCGAGATACTGATAGATTAACGAAACGTTGCCCCCCCCCGTCTACGGTCATACTGTGATACGTCATTGCTTCCATTTTTATTTATGATGCAAGGATCCCCCTTGGTTCCCTAATTCGTCTTCCATGCACTGCTTATGAAAAATTAAAGTCATCTTCCACCCTATAGGGCGGTAGGCCACCTCAAAGGGTGGAAGTTACCAAGTTTAGCTAGTCAAAGATCCCTGGGTATCCACTTGACTTAGGTATCCGCGGACTGGCAGTCAGAATAATTAGCTCCACAGTCCATAGCATAGTAATAGTACAGTATTAAAGCATGTCTGCTCCTGTATGGACTTCAGGTTCTTTGCTATAGAGAGAGAGACTAAGGCAAGGCCCGAGGGGCTAAGCCTTGATAGAAAACACAACTCTTAAATCGTCACCATTTTCTATCTCATTATCGACGAACTCCTTCAACTATCCTAATTGCATAACATAAAAGACCCTCTACATGTAACATTACACGGTTTCACAGGAAGTATCATGCTATTTGGCACCACACTAATTAACCATGTCCCATGTCAATAGTATTGACGTCATTATATCAATACACCAATACGTTACAATCCTCACGTGGACCCAGGGGTAAAAATATATTAGTCGAAAATGAAAGAATGCGTATACAATGAAGGGATGAGCATGGTATCTGATGATGAAGCTTCATTGAAAAATAACATAATGTGAAAACTGTTTACCTTGTCAAGATCATTGACTGGGCTTCCGAGCTCAATCAGTTTCTCAACAATTCCAAATTTATTGTCTCGACATGCCAGCATAAGGGGTGTGAGTCCATTTTCCTGACAAAAAAATTCATACGGTCAATTTAAACTATTCGTTGCATCAAGCAAAAAGCAAGGCAGTTATTAAAAAGGTTGTTCACATCATTTCTGTAGAATAAAACGTTTTTAGATTATGGTAAAATAGGTGGTATGTTGGTTAAACTGGTAGTAGAGTTCCTTCTTCAAACGCAGTAGTTGGATTCTTGGCTCAAATGCTGTAGAATTTTCACAACTCAGAGCACTGCAAACTCAAACAGATTTCCTTGTAAGCCCACAATAAAAGGGTTTTATGAACAAAATCTTCAGTTATCCATTGCAAACAATATTAGAAGCTGACTTATGCAGTAAGACTACCGATGCCTGCTTTAGCTAAAAGACACAACTTATAGATCGTTAATACAACTTGAAACAATTTCGCTTGACATTTAAACAAAAAGCAAAAGGAGATGCCTTTCGGAAACAGTAACCCCATTGGTAAATTGGAGAGGACATCTGATTTTCTAGATCAACATTATACATGTAAATGCCTTGCATATTTTCTACACCATCGTCCCAATTATGGAAGGACCAGAAACCATGCCTAATGGAGGCTAAAAGACAGATACCTAATGTAATGGAGGCTAAGAGACAGCCTGTTTCGAAACCTGTTCATTTTCATGTTGGTTTTGGTGATCATGTTGCAGAAATGGTTAATAAAAGAAACAGAATGTTTTGACACAAACAGTCGTAAATAGCTTGAAAAAATTACCACATTTCGTGGTCAACACTTGAGACGTAAAAACCGTCGAAAAAAATGCATACACTTGGCATAAGCAAGAACAAGGATTCTATATTGGTTTCATAAGACTTTCAGACGTTTCATAGTAGTGATGATCATTTTCGTGCCAACGAAATATGCGCATCAAAGAATCTAATACTGTCTAGTATGTTGAGCACGAATGCTCTAGAAACGTACTGTATTGATAATGGGCTGGGCAGACACAGCACAGTACTAGTGTCCACAAAATATGAATTTCACAACAACAAGATAATTGTGAACGTAATAGGAGATTGCCTTTAAGACGTTATCTAGCATGTAATCTTAGAAGTCCGTGTAAAGATTGATTTGGATTGAATGTAAGCAGCAAGCAAATGTTTTGAACGTTAGCGTAAACAAATGCCCACATCAAGGCTCGTTTCTCTTGCATGATTGTTTACAAGCAAAATGATGACATATGTGTGATGAGGAAGTTTAACAATCTTCATATAATGAGTTTATTACAATGTGTGATGAGCTCATTTCGAAATTCGAAAGGACTTTTGGGTTGCATGTGCCGTTGCATGTGCGTCATAGGCAATGGTAAACAGCACCGGGTTTTGCTAAGCTGCATACCACAGCAGCATTAATGTTATGCAACGTATCGAGAGCCTCAGAGCCCAAATGCTCTTAGTTTCTAAAATTCTTAAATTCTTTTCGAATTTGTGATGGTATATATCTATGTAATGCACTGAAGTACAGCCATCATTAGCTATTGTTTATACATATAACTTATAGAGTTGCGGCAATCAATGCGCTTTAATATTAAACACCGTGTATTTAGCGAGAAATTTCAAACTTGTGAGGATAAACTACATATATCTATGTATTGCACTGAAATATAGCCATCATTAGCTGTTGTTATACATATAGCTTGTAGAGTTGCAGCAATCAATGCGCTTTGACATTAAACACCGTGTATTTAGTGAGAACTTGTGACGATTATTCAGACGCTCATTGTATATGCTCACATGTATACGCAATATCACGAAAAGGGCCAATGCTCAGTAATTAAGGGTGGTTTTGAGAAGCAAATGTTTTAAAAATTAAGCTTAAAACAATGAAACTCATAAACCTCTGAAAATATACAATTTTATACTATTTATCACAGGACTTTGTGGTTCTTTAAATAATGAAAGGTGCGGAAAAGAATTCATGAATTTATCTGAATTTTATGGAACACTCAGAGCCAAAATTCTCTCGATTTTCGTAAGGAATTTTCAATTGACGATTAGTTACTACAGTTAAATCTCACTGTTATGTCTGTATAGTTATTCTATTTTTTCCCTTTTTATTCCATTCATTTCATTCAACTATTTTAACAACGAATACGTTAGATTCGTAGTTGTTCTATTTTTTCCCTTTTTATTCCATTCATTCTATTCAAATATTTTAACAACGAATACGTTAAAATTGAATTATAAAAGCAGATTTCCCAAGGAATAATCATACCGGTAATAAATCTGGATCAAATTTCAGTTGAAATTTCTCTTCTTGGAGTAACCTATCTAGCAACGCATCCAGAGCCGTCCAAATGCCTTGCTTGGCAAACCAAACAATTCTTGCGGCAGGCGATG
>WUAR02566356.1:0-15840 GCA_015164055.2 Chrysaora achlyos | reverse complement strand
TAAAAATTTCATATCGTAAGAGATAGGATAAGGGCCTAGCGGTCATTGCAGAAGTTTTCTGTCGTGTGGCAATTCTCTCTTTGACTGATTTATCTGGAAAAAATAAAGTTAAAATAGTGTTAACAGTGTCTTATTTCACGTACAAGAACATCTTCCAAATTCTATGCTAAATTCACGTACTAATTACTGAGAGTTTCCGAATATTCAAGGGCAGTTTAATCCATTGACTAAAGCGTATCAGCATCGATAGATGACTATTTCACTGGCTGGACTTGTTGAATTTACTTGTGACGGTAGCTGTAGCTCTCGCACAACAATCGTAGAACATGAATATGTAATGCTGTATTCGTTCAATTTTGGTCGTATATACAATTATATATTTGACCTAGCGTTGAAATGCCCCACGTCCCCTCTCCCCTCTCCCCTCTTTAATGAGACTTGAGGCAAAGAAGCAAGGCAAAGTGAAATTTCCAGGATGTACCCATAGGTTAGAACCAAGTTTATCAGGCTATAGTAAAACCAAGGTCCAATAAATGCATGCATTTCCTATATATTATCTTTGATCTCTTTCTCCTAATCGTAATAAATATTCTGTAATAATTTTTTTTGAAACTTCGAATGTTTTTGCTTGCAAAATGGTACATTATATAGATTTGCTTGGAGGGTAGATCAAAAACTGTGGTGCCCAGGCCGCGCACGTAATTTGGAGTGGTCTAACAATACGAATAGTGACCTATCATCCCATCGACCGGTTTAATAAAAGGTTTTAATTGCCCCTAAAATGTAACTACCAATAACTACTTTACAATTGGCGCCTGGTTTGCTAGCCAGTGACTGGTTACAGAGTTTTTATGTCATGTTGGCTAGGCAACTATTTCACTCTGGCGTTGCAGTGGAAGTTTTTGCAAGGAGTAGTTTGTGAAGTGCAATGCACCAGGTTAATCCTGCCGCAATTGAATTTTTATCAGTCGTCATGTTTGTAATTTGAGTTCTGTGGTGTTTCATTGATAGGTTTTCTATTTTACTATCATACATTGAAAGAACCAAGTGCTGCCTAAAGGCAACCATGACTTATTGTAACCAAAAAATAAGCTTATGCAAGGAAGATTACCCTTGTAGCAGTTTGCTATTCGACATATAGTCTTGAGCAGTATTTATGGTTTACAAGGTTACTCAAAAATCCATATGCTTGACCACAAAATCAGAACAGCTCCATATCTTAATTAGTCACAACATGTCGCAAGACTGCTTAGCGTATAAATTATATTCGAAAAATACTTTTGGGATAAATTTTCCATTTGTTGAAAACCAAGCCAACTGTTCTCTCTAGCCTTTAAGTGTTTTCTTTCCGTTGATAATGCCTCAAAATGTAGCATGTTGCTTGAAATTCTTCCAAAAGACATCTGAATGTAAGCTCTTCAAAGATTACCAGTTCTTGATTATGATGTAAAATTGCAGTTATATCGTCTTATGGTGCTTCCATCTCGATAACCATCAAAATGTCACGTCTGGTACTTTCAACAACCTTAATATTCTACTTATAATGGACAGTTTTTAAATAATATGGTACACGTTTCAGAGAAGACGGAGAGTAAGACAAAAGCAGGTTAGCTGAAAAACCGTTCTCTGTGACCTTTCAGAAATAATTTCAAATGCATTAGTTTCTTTTCATATTTATACGTCAGACATCTTTGCTGCTACGTTCTTCGAATTTCCATTCGCATTCGCTGTCTTCGAGAGAGGCATCTCACGGGCAGCAACGTGTTAGCAAATTATAAAAAATTTGCAGCTGCAGTTTAAATGTTTAATCGTTTCAGCTGCTGTTAATCTGCAACTCAAAAAAAAATCAAACCGAGCCAAGAGACGGCCTAATCTGTCAAAAAGCGAATAAATCACAGCTAGATCAGGGAACAAATTTTTTACATACATTATTTTGTTGCTGAAGTTTATTTTTACATTTTGGAGAACTTTCATGACAGGGCATAATGGTGCGAACAATTTTCTGCTACTTTTCTACATAAGGCGTGTTTTAGAATGGTCGCAAAAAGTCGTTAAGATCCGCCTCTGCTGCTGTCTTGGTGCATATCTTCTTTATGCCAACAATTAGGGGACTCATTGCAACCGAAACGTCTACTTTGGTTTGTAAAGCAATTTACGGACTTGCAGCAGAACACCGTCATGTATTTCCTATCTAGCAAAAAAGGAATAGGCATCTTAGAAATACCGAATCTGGCTTTCTAACCAGAACAAAAAATGGACAGAGGGCCTTTCATATCATAGTCCTAATTGTAAAACAGCTATGTTTAAAGGTTTTGATTGTTCACAGGATTTATTGGCAGGCGAAGTAAAGATATGAATTTCTTGGCTACAAGATGCTATAAAAACAATTCCAGCAGCTGCCCAACCATGATAGTAAATTCAAACAGAATTTGTGGTTTATCTTATCACTGCTAAAGCAGAAAATCAGTTAAATCTAATCTAGGGTTCCATATTCAATTCATACTAAAATTGATAAAACGACCGCTCGAATCCTTTTGTCGTCTGGGCAGTGTTTCTATTTCCATAAGACGTAGGAAGCAATCATATCTTCTTAATATAATCATCTTTAATGGTTTATACATTGCATTTTAAAGCTTCGAATAGACAAATAGAATGTAATAATATATTTCAAGATCAAGATCGTTCTTGTAGTTTGCTCACATTTTATTTTTTTTTTCTATAAATTTGTCCATATCGTAGCGCAAGCTTCTGACTCAATTCAATATAATATTCTCGAGTCAATAGATTGTGTTTTTCATTATCTTCCTTTAATATCTAACAGGTTCTCTGCAGTTTGTTAATAACATAATTTTGAAAAAGTATTTTACCGCTGATAGCTGTTTGGATCTATACAATTAACTTATTTTGATTAAATCGAGCAAACTTTTAAATGACAAACTGAAGCTTCCACACAATTCCTTTTTCTCCCTTGATGATGATTTTGCACACTGCAAGTGTTCGACGTTCCATGTCAAATTTTTATACAACGGTGAAGATATCGATGTCTCTTTTCTAGGTTGGAGAATCCTCTTCATTCATCCCACAATACAAATTAGAGAACGCAAAATTACCTCGATTTATGATTCTGCACTTTGGCCGGCCACGGCTGATCTGGGATTGGATTATTCTAATTCTTGTTTGTTACATTGCAATTATGGTGCCCTTCAATGTCGCCTTCAAAACACACGATCATACTAAAGAACTTATCATTGCTGATACTATTGTCGAATTGTTTTTTATTGTTGACATCGCTATTAACTTTCGAACTACTTACATTGATAAAAAATCTGGAAGAATTATCACCCAGAAAAAACTGATAGCCATGCACTATCTCAAAGGATGGTTTGTTATTGATTTTTTGGCTGCATTGCCATTTGAAGCCCTTTACTTCACAAATCATTCGTGGGTATGCTACATATTTCATTTTTATGGTAACTCAATTGAATGTATATTAGACTTTGAGTAGTAAGTATAAAACTGCATGCTTGTCTAGGGATTGAAATCAAGATGAGTCAGTTGTCTTCCAAAGTGCAATTAGTCTTGAATATCAGCACTCACTGATTGCATCTTGCATGTTTTAATTTCTTCTCCACAACCAAACAGCACAGCACCTTTCAAGTAATTAGAAGGAACTACTTTTACAGCGTTGGATGCACCTAGTTGCGCTTCTATTCTATTTTGTGTTGTACCATTAATATCCCACTTGTCTTACCTCTTAGGGATTTTTAGTTTCGTTGATGAAAACTGGGCGTTTGTTGCGGCTATTTCGCATTGCAAGACGAATCAGTCGTTACATCGAGTATACAGCAGCACTGCTTGGTCTCCTCATGTTTTCTTTCGCCCTATTGGGTCACTGGTTTGCCTGTATTTGGTACGTCATTGGATATGAAGAACTCAAAAATAAACAAATGCATGGATGGTTATATGGATTGGGTATGTTAATTTGATAAAATTGTTCTTATGACTATCTGCATTCTCTCTTGTATTTGTTCTTGTTTCTTGTGGCAAAAGATAAAGAATCTTCGCGATCTTAATTTAATTCTAATTTGTACCTGCTAAAACTCTTTGCGGAATTTTCATTGATCCTTGATGCCAAATTCTGGGATCTTTGAGTATTATCAAGTATCCATAGTAACAGAGATGCACATGATCGTTTTGCAAAAAACAAATTCTCAAAAGCACAAGGGTTGTATTTTCACTTGCACCTATATTATCGAAGCCCTAACTGCAATAGTCCGAATCTTTTTTACGTTTAATTTTTTGAAATTATTTCATGCAGTCAAACCTTTTCTATTCCTGACCATATTTTAAGGTGAGCAAATGGGTCGACCATACATCAACGGAAGTGTTACAACTGGTCCTTCAAAAGGAGAAGCATATATCAGTTCTTTATATTTCATACTGACAAGTTTAACAACTGTCGGATTTGGAAATATTGCGCCGAATACAGCTGCAGAGAAGATTTTTTCTGTCGTTGTCTTGTTACTTGGAGGTATAAATTCTAACTTAAATTCTTAAATCTTCTTTTTTTCCCATTAAAACATGAATTCCATGTGAGTTCTTGAAGCATTAACTTTACTTCATTAACAAAAGTCACCTTTATCTGCCAATATTAAGGCAGCATTTTTCAATCAGGTACTGCCTGGCGCATCTCATAATATTTCTAGGATTTATATCCTTTGGTTTTTTCCAGCTCTTATGCAGTCAGCAATATTTGGAAACATGACTGCAATAATTCAGAAACTCTATTCAGTACGTGCCCGTTTTCATGCGAAAGCAAACGAAATTAAACAATTTGTTAGGCTACATCGCATTGAGAATGATTTGAAAAGAAGGATAGAAGATTATTTTCTCACTCATTGGTCAGTTAGCAAAGGTGTAGACACAGATGAGGTAAACCCTTTTTACCATATTTTTTGAATATTTCATATATTTTTAAGGATCTTTAAATGGGGCCAACTTTCAACGCTTCCTATTTATTTGCCTGAAAAGGTTATTTGGTTCTTCTAAACTGAGCTTCGATTGGTTTCTGGAATTAGCTTGGGACGTGTATTTGCTATGTCATCAGATTTTTAGAAATTTTAGAATTCTTTCCTGACACTTTCGGAATAACGACCCCAGACGACCGCCATAATAGATTACAATGATAATTTTTAATACCTTAAAGAGTTTTACGATACATTTTGAAAAATGTTTGAGATGTTTTGAGACGATGCAGGTAAACCAAAGACCAGGAAAATTCGGGAGAGGCTACTACAGTCCGGTGTTCTTGTAGAGCTGGTGGAAGATTAATTTTGATAGATAAGACTAACAGTCCACTTGTTCGAATATTTTGCTTCGTCATCTTTACAAAATTAATGAGTGGTTTCTGTTTTCATTCGTTTTCCCATAAAGAACAGTGTCCTTCGTTTTTCTATGGATAACATATTTTTAAAACTCAAAAGCTGTTTTTCAGATGCTTGAGTCATTTCCGAGTGAGCTGAGAGCTGATATTTGTCTTCACATGTACAAGAATTTTCTTGGCCTTTCATGCTTCTCAGACACAAGTAGAGGTTGCTGGCGGCTGCTGTCTTTGAAAGTGAAGAGAGCCTATTTTGGTCCTGGAGAGCTGATTCTTAAAGAAAAAGATGCAATCGATGCTATTTTCTTTGTCAACAGTGGTACCATCGAAATTGTTCAGAGGGAGTGCATTGTTGCAATTTTAGGTAAATGCTAAATTTTCATCTTCATTAACAAAAATAGTGGTGGATATCGTAGCCGCAATAGGATTATTGAACGTTTTGATTAGGATTTTTGGCTTTCCTTTGATTAAATTCTACATTGATTGAAATATTTCCAAAGATATAATTTATAGCACAGTGCAATTGCCAAAGTGTTCGACTAAAGTCCTTCTCTAGATTCTCCTACACCAGCCCCATACGCATGACATAGATACACTCCTGTTGCTCATGACAATTTGCTTCGGCTTTATCACCTAGAAGTCCTTCCTCTCATATATTTCTTGAAGCGTTCGCAGTAGCCAGGTCATTAACATCTCTTTTCTAAGCGAACAGGATCTATTTGTTGTTTTCATGATATCATCAAGAATTGAATATATTTGATAACATCTGTTCTATGCTAGGATCTGGAGACCTATTTGGTGAAGATGTATCACGTAAATTGCCAATTCGGAGATCGAATGGAGATGTACGTGCTCTAACATACTGCGACTTGTTGTATTTATCACGAGCTAATTTACTCGGGGTGTTACACCTCTACCCAGATTTTGCGGAAATGTTTTCACAGAAGCTTGAAATGACGTTCAATTTAGGCATACGAGAGGTAAGTTGAAATTCAATTTGCATTGATTTTTGTTTGTCCCTCTCTTGGTACTGATGTACGTTTGTCCTGGCAATAAACCAGGTTTGTCCCAGTCTTGGGGTTGATTTACGTTTGTCCTCCTTTTGGCATTGATTGACGTTTGTCCTTCTCTTGGCATTGCTTTATGCTTGTCCCTCCCTTGGTTTGGATTTATGTAGGTATTTATAGGTATAACTTGTGGATGTGTCGTTTTTCGGACTTCTAATCTTAGCACACTCATGGCTTAAGGTATCGATTTCCATGATTATTCGTTTTGACCCATTAAGGCAGAGACCATGTCCGTTAGGTCAACTGTGTGAAAATGTTGGTAGAAGGTTTTAGCAAGTAGCTCTCTTTCGATTTCAGAGAGATCTCTCGAATTGCGGTCCTCTTGACTCGATAACTGAGGGAGACGAAGAAGACGAAGAATCAGAGTCAACTGAAGATGATGCGCACGAAGAAAGAACATTGTTATCTGACAACGGAATTGGCTCCCCCATTAGCCCGCAGCTACCATTATGGCAACGTAGAATCCGAAACATGGAAAGCCAGAGTAATTCAGTAGCATCTCTTCAAGAGAGACTCATGCGAATCGAGTCTGAAAGCAGTGACGAAAACTCAGATCATGAAACTCCTATGACGAGAGATTCACGAGAGGAAACTAGTTTCTTAAACCGATCATTTAGAGGTAAAAAAAACAAATCCAAAAAGCTGGACAATATTGAACTTACTCAACCGTCAAGTTATGGGAACATTTCCAGTGAGTGCCATAATGAATTCCCCGGCTCCTCTCCAGAAAATATGGACTTATATTCTGACGAGAAAAAAGAGACTTCGTTTAGCGATATTGCTAGCTCGAGAAATATAAACGGATCTGATGAGAGGCCAACAGTTGTATGTAATGAGCTACGTAAATCCATTAAACGGCATGATACCTCATTTTCGCCAATGGTAAACAATCAAACACAGTTTTTGATTGAATCTGACACATCACCACATTACTCATCAGCAGATTCAGCAATACAGCACTACCTTGTTGACCATTCTGAAAATAATACTGGTGAGCATATAGTGAACTCAACACGTTCTGGTCAAAGAATTAATCGAAGAACTTCTAAATATGAAGCAAATGAATTAAACATCGATTACAGCGATACGTTAGGCCATGCAACGGGACCAGCAGTTGTTGTAAACCCTAAAACATCTAACGATTCTCTGCAGCGAAGTGTTTCTTCTGAGAGTATTGACAGTGAAACTCAAAAAGCTAATGGAATGCTAGAATCTTGTGCGGGTAAATATAATCATAATGATATTTTTCCAAGTAATCAATCACTGGATAAAAAGCACCTTAGTCATCCAGCATTTGAAGTCGAGGTAGACATGGTACCGACAGCAAACAAGTGGCAAAGTGCGAATGACATGTCCTGGGACATGCTTTGTCCGTCTTTTATAGAAAATCACTCAGAATCTCTATCAGATATCAAAAACAAAACTGGGATCAATTTACTAAGACCGGAGAGTGAACTCAACGCTCCAAAACATAAAATCGAACGGCTAAGCTCTGGTGTCTTTTCGCGTCTATCTGACTCGGAACCTGAATTGAACAATTCCTCAGACTTGAAAGACGACACGGAGGCTTCTAAATCTAGGATTTGCTCCGATATTTTGACAAATCAAAATAATCATAATCGTGATCCAAATGGGTGCCAATCGTCTCCTAGTGACGAAGAAACAAAAGAATTTACAAATAAGTTCATTTCTACAACTGAAAGTGGCGACGAACAATACCTGTGTGAAATGCAAGATAAATTAACAGCAGAGGTAAGAATGGCAAAAATAAATATTGAAGGCATAGAAAAAAATTTATCAACTGGCAATGAAATAAACAGTTTTAATCAGGTAGCGAAACAAGTTTCAGAGTCGCAGCAAGCAATCCTTCATATGACAAGAAGATTAGACTGCATCAGTAGTGACGTAGAAGGTTTGAAGAAGGAAATTAACTCAATAGCGTCAATGATGCGAACATTAGTTGAGCGTCAAAGCAATAATTAATTCTATGTAATTTTCTTGTTGGTATATGCTTTCAGAAGAATCGACACTATCAGCCATAGCAAGAAAATGACGTATAAACGTAAGCATGCCCAATTGGATCCTTTTTCCTACGCTCCGGTTTTACTAATCAACACATCACAATGAAACGAGTTATTTCACAGCATCTCATCTCCTTCAGCAAACACCAACGACAATGTATTTTAGCTTCGAGCAGAGCTTAGAATGTAATGAAGTGGAACTGTATATTATCTTGCTGAAATTCTTTTCGACGTAAATGTGAACGAAGTCAATTTTACTCATACTGACTAATTGCATTGGTGACAACATCGCTCGTTCTCGTCGATCTTTCCTTCCAGAAAAAACCCTGTCTAAGCCTTGAACATATCTAGATATCCACGCATCTCCAGCGCTGTATCATTGGTATCCTTTTCCTTGAGAATCCTATTTCAATAAAATTCAGCCTATTCATCATATTTCCATTAGATCACCATGGTTCAAGTCAGTATGGTAATACCGACCACACATGAAAATGAATTTGCTTCTTCTGGCGACACTTCTATCTCCTCATTGTTCTCCATAATTTGTGGTTTGATATTGCAAATGATGGTCCACGACAGTTAGGTTGCATTTTAGGTTGCTAAAAATGGATTTATTTGTTGTGTGCTGGTATGTATGCTATGATTTTAACTAAATTTAGCTACTGAATCATCTTCTCGTCCTAATAAAGCAAGCTAATACAGCACAGCACAGCGCGCTAGTATCTATGCATGCAAATAACTTAAACGTTTTTACGCATTACTGAGCCATTTTTCTTATGTTTAAACCAGTTATTGGCACACTTTCCATATTTATCCGTCAAAAGGGGCGACGCATTTCATTTTTAATCCAGAATATTTTAGTTAGTATTATGCAATCTAATTTATTTATCTATTTATCTATTTATGGATCTATTTATTTATTCAAAAAAGTGGAACATTTTAAGCATATAAATTGGCAGAGCACATTGTGGTATCCATCTTCTGTAAATGATGGTAAATTTTAACTTTTTATACAGCCTTGAAAATATCGGTAAATTTCTGGATTTGTAACAATAAAAAAATGTTTCAACTATAGCTTTTACTGCTTTGCTGCTTAATTTGTGTGTGTTCCTTAGACCAGTATGTGTTGCCTAGGGTAACAATCTTGTCTACTGTGTATGACAACTGAACTGAAACCCGCACAGTATTGTTGTAGCTTACAGCAACGTGTCAGACGAGGGAAGTGAAAATGGTTGTTCAGCATCACTTTTGGCAATGACCCTAAGAAATTAGGATTCACGAAGTTCACCCTTTTCGCCAGAGCTGCGCCTTTGGTTAAAAATAAATAAATAATTAAAATACCAAAAATTTGACATTTTTCAGCCTCCCTTTAGTGTTCAATGGCTCAAGTTTGCCACTAAAAAATGCCGAAAAGCTCATGATTAAGCTCAGCAAACTGGTTCACCCGAAAGAAAACTACTGCGAATAAATAGACAGCTTTTATCTAAGAATTAATAAACGTTTTGGCAAAAATGTCCTTGTGATACTGCTCACAACTTTGAAATCATGCTCGCTGATCGGAACTACGAAGAAGGGTCACGGTTTGCAACATTTCTCAATTCTGATTAAACTACATATGACTAAAAATCCTAGCTCGAAAGTGATGTAGTGGGTTAAGTATGGCATAAACTCTATACTTTTGTAAAAATCTACTACCCTTTTTCACTTAAAATAAATTACACATCCTAGCCCCCCCCCCCCTCCCTTGCAGGTCAATGTTGTTGCGGGAGCAGAAATTTTCATCATCAAGCAGATTAAAAAGGTAATTTAAATAGGCAAAGATATTTCTCAAGACTTTCTCGACAAGGTTGCATTCAAAAAATGTATAAATGCGGTTTAAAGTGATTGAAGGATTTTTAATTTATCAAATGAGTGTTTGGCTTCCTTTATGTGACATCATATATAATCGATTATATCAATTATCAATTGCGCAAGAAACGAAACAGCCTTACAGTATTCTTTAAAGTTAACAAAAAACCCTGTAAGTAAAAATTTTATCTCTGTTCTACGTTTTATTTCCAATAACATAATCAATAAAAGAAAATCAGTGCATTAAAATATTTAAATCATTTGAACGGTGGAGTTTAAAAGGTAGAATAAAAGTCTCGAGCGAGCAGTCTAATGCAAATACTGCTACAGTAGATCAATGTTTTGTTAATCGTTAAAATCGGTTATCAAAACCAATTTATTTCTGTTTTGTCCACTGCAGCTATTGCTAAGCCAATGCAATAGGAAATAACAGATAAGTATACAACAGATTAGTAAACCCAGTTGACAGGTACCCATTGCGTTTCAGCACTCAGAGCATCGATCGAATCTCTCACCTTCTTATATGTCTCTTCAAAATTCTCGTTGATTACTGTGAGATCGAAATAGTGGGAGTACAGGTCGTACAACTGTTGACTTTCTTCAATAGTTTCTCTTAATTGTTTCTCCTAAAAAAGACAGATACAATTTTAACTGTTATCAATTATAACAATTAGTTCCTTGTAAGAAACAATTTATTTGCTCTCCGGTACCACACACAAAATCACTTCTTCTGCTAGCCATCTAGTCAAGCAAACGCATCAACTGATTTTTACAAAGTGGTTTATCTGCCTTATGTATTTTGATTTACTGCTTTGAACGGATACAAGAACATCCTGCATTGAACAGTTCTTCCCTTCTTAAATCCGATTGCATCTTCATGAGAAAGAAATAGCTTACAGTGAATTTTTTCCCAGAGTAGCTGCTCTTGTTTCTCTCTTTAAGCATGTCCATAGAAGGTGCAGCAATGAACACAACAAACGGCATAAACTCAGCCGTTTTTAGAATCTTTAGTGCCTAAAAATCAAGATGAATTGAGAAAGATTTGACATCAACCAGGAGAGAGAATTTCTATTTGGAACCGGATTGAAATTCCTCTTAGAAAGATTTGAGACATTCTAAACGATGTAGCAGTTTTACATCGAAGCTAATAACCAATACAATGAAACAAAAGATTCAAATATCAGATATCAATTCAGTGATCAGTGCAGGATACAGGTGAAATAACTCAAAAGTTAAGGCACTACCTTCGTGTAAGAAGTATCAAACAGTCAAGGCTGTGACCTTAAAATCCTGGATACTGGATTATATAGCGTACAGAGCATAAGTTTATCTCTAATTTTTATCAACTAAACAAAAACATTAACACTTACTGTTGGATTTAAGTCCAAAATACACATCTTCCCAGAGCGCATGACATTCCTAACAGAGTCAATTTTGGTGCCATATAGTTGACTTTCAAATTCTCCCCACTCGACGTATTTCCCATCGTCAATATCCTGTTGCATTTCAGAGCGCGATACAAAGAAATAGCCTTTTCCACTATCTTCTCCAGCTTTTCTTGGTCTGCTAGTGTCTACAGAGAATATCATAATTGACTATTGACAGAATTAGCAGATTTCTGAATTATTTAACTTTGCTTGTATACATGAGGCATTGAATGCTGCACCATCTTAGATATTAAAATCAGTCTTTATGTTGCAGAATTCTGAGTTGCTCGTGATAATTGCCCCAGGGCGTAGTCATTCCTTTCTCAAAAAACATAAAAACTTCCCCTTGTTGTGTTGAAGACCAAGAAACAATTGGCATTCTTCATAGGATTAGAAAGTACTATATATTATAGTCCTAATCATGAAATAAAAAAACGTGCGAGTTTCTTGATAAAATGAACACAAAATGCAGCTAAAATCAATAGGAAACAGCCTTACGCGGTAACGAAGAGCCAAATGTGTTAGTATCAGCCAAGAGTTTGTTTTTCAGAGTTCTCCTTCCAACACGTGGGGCACCTATAATTCATTTTTCAAGAAATAAGATAAATTAAAATTCAAGACAAGTAAGGAAATAGTCGCAGTTTCCACACTGGTGTCGTTATGGTCACACATAAAAAATTCTCAGTGTTATCTTATTTTTATATATAAACAATATATTTAAAACCTTTTCTCTGATACACACAGTGCAATTTAAAAAGAAAAGTTATAATCAACCTGTCAGTCTATTAAGAAATACGTTGCTTTAAAAAAGCATATGATATTCTTAGTTTTCTATTAAATATCAAAAAGAGACTATTACCAATCAAAACAAGTGTCTTTCTTTCAAATGGTGGCATTTTTGCAACTTCTTCATAGATTGGAACATTCAGTCGATCAAATGCTAAAAGAAATCAATTGATATCAAATTAACTGTCTTTTAACTAATAACGATAAAAGCTCCTGATCGCAATTTATAAACTACTAAACACCATTTTTAGTTTAATAGGCCTAATCTGTGAAAATATACGCTAGGCTCGTTTTACACAGTATGATTTAGAATAGCTAAAATTTTTAAATACGCCAGAAGTTCAATATATTCTATTACCTTGAGGAACGTCAACAAAGCAAACCTTACATTATCATATTGTATCTCATTTTATATAGTAGAGCAAGATTGGGAATAGCCAAAGAGCCTAAACTCTTTGACCATTAGACAACATGCCATTCAATATTCCATATTCCAAATCAATCGAAAAATAGAGAAACTTAATTAAGTCTCAAACAAGCTCCAATCATACAGGTTTAAAATATGAAAATCGGATATGGAGAAAACGCAAAGACAAAATAAGAAATACATTTTACCTGCGTTAGTTTTTGCAGTATACATCATTTTTCTTTTTTTGCTCCTTGATCCTCCACATCGAATAACTAAAGTGGGGTAGACGTTTAGAAGAACTAATGGGTGAAATCTTCGGCAAAACGATAGCAACCAGCAGTTTAGTATATATTTAAACATGTTTAGCAACGTTTTATAATAAATCCTTCCTGGACACATCTTATTTATAATAACTTATGATCACAAAAATTGCTCGAGAAATGAAAAGCATGTCTATGTAAAATTTCATTACGATTTTTAAAACCTAAACCGCAAATTTCTATACTAAACAGAGTTATTTTTGTGGACAAAAACAATTGATTCTCAAGAAACTGTGCAGCAGGCAGAATGGATGATCTTTTTTGCTGGAAAACGCCGATTTAGTAACCCTGATTAAGAATAAAAATACTGCAAAAAACAGGAAAAAAACTGGTATCGGGACACAAGTGGAGTGGCTTTTATTCCAAACACTTCTTATTGTAATACAGAAATTCTGCTAAACTTACGCCGAGATGATTTGTGAGCTGGAGTTATTTGAGTTCTTCGGCTAGAAAGAAATAATGATGAAAAAATATATTCACAGCGTTCACGCACAGTGCATGTTAGTAACTGACACAAGCCCAGCCTCTTTTCGGCACCAACAGCCACAATGGTATGGAAAACACCAGCAAAAATCCATATCATTATACGACAATTTAGGATAACAATTTAGGATGCGACTTCGATGACTGCCAAGGGAAAGACAAGTTCATGGTGAGTTGCACAGATTAATCGAACAAATTCTTTTAAAAATCTCAAATGAAAACCTACGTTATGTTTCAAATACTGTTTCTAATTACATAAAAAAGAATTACCTTTCTTCGAGCATTTGACTAGGGATTAGACCAGTTTTCCCTCCTTCGTATGCACGTGCCTAAGATAAACAAATTAAGTTATTTCGTCACTCTTGTGATATTTTCGAGGGTAATCATGAGTTTACAGTACAAACTGATGTTTTAATAAGAACCAAGAAACAGGTCCATCATTTGATTTCCTGTTCGAATAGCTATAAAACAATTTTAATTGAAACAAACAAGTTGAAAAATGGTGCAAGAAGACCGTTTTTTGAATTTCACAACTCATTCGTAGTCCCATCATTGATGATGAAGTATCCATAAAAACAACAACACTGTTTGAAATACGACCAGCCCAACTCCTCGGTTCAGCATATGAATAATTTTTCGGTATGTTCTAGTGTTAGAACTTGACTTCTGCAGTTATTTGAAAGATTTCCCATGACAAACGAATTACACCAAGATGAGCCCAAGGCAACCGCCCACTAAAACTGTCCAAGGAATTAATCTTTATTAAAAGCATAATAAAGTATAATGAAACGAGAATTTCTTGAGGTTATGACGTATCATTTACCTGCCACCAATTTGCATCAGACTGGTCAACTATTGCCAGGATGTCTCCTTTCTTGAATGAAAGTCCCACGTCATCACAGGGAACTGCCTTGTCTTTCGTAGCATCATAATCGAAATGAGCCTTCACATATATCTATAGAAGGGTAAATATCGCAAGACAAGGTTCATACACGTTCTTATAGCATATTCTTTATTCTTCATCATATCAAAAATGCGCATAACAGGTTATAAAAATGAAAAAGATAATGCTTTCTTCAGAAACTTTCTGAGGGAAGGGTAAGCCACGGGGTCATTCATTGCTCTCCTGAAGCGACTATGACATCTCAAAATTAACCTTGAAGTTATTGCTCTATTGTAAATTGTATTTAAAATGATGAACAACTGTGTTTAAATCTTTGTCGTACCACTAACAGTTTTTGAGATCAGCAAGACAACAACGAAATTCGCTATAACTCTCCAGGGGTGATTGGGGAATCTGATGAAACTTTGTTAATTGATGGATCTTAGGACAAGTATAAAAAAGCAGGTGTCCATGGGAAAAAAGTTAAGTTCTAGGTCTTTTAATAAGAATTAACTGCTGAGTTAAATTTGGGGCTCCATAACTTTTATACAATTATTTCAAATTTCCACCACAGGTTGTATACTATGACCATAAAATGACTCCATTTTATGCCTTGAGCCTGCTTTTCACTTCAATGCCAAAAGTGTAAAGAATGGTTTGCGACCTAATTAATTGTCATGGGACCAAAAACATGAATTTATCATTCTACAAACTTTTCTCGTATTCCCATTCACCTCCCATTCATGAATTATAGGGGATTTCGTCAAATATATAAATAATAATTTAACAAAATCTAGTTTGGAGACCATTTATGAATGAAGACAGCATGAGTCATAAATGATGTTTAGGACAAACAACCGCATTCCTTACTTTAGGTTGAGAAAGGGCTAATTCAGTCACAACCACCAATTAGTGCATGATCATAAACATTCTGCCAAACTTTATTAACTATTTGTTAAAAAGAAGGATGATATTAAAACCAACTAAAACTAAACATAATAATATTTATCTTACCTCGCAAATACCATGGCTGTCTCTGTAGCTTGGAACTATATGCAATGTTATGCTTCCGTTTATGTTTTTCTTTAAAGGAAACCAGAAAATGTTAATAGCCACTAAAAAGCATAAGAAAAATATCATACCCAATTGCAGTGTGAAGGTAATCGACAGGGTCCAATGGTCCAGCTCCAAAAGGAATCACGAGGTGTGGTCACAT
>WUAR02566245.1:0-12714 GCA_015164055.2 Chrysaora achlyos | reverse complement strand
CAAAATTGACCAAGTGCACTAGGTCTCACAAATTTCCCCGTCGGGGGACCATTCCCCCATTCTCCGCCTGGTCTATACCCCAATCAACAGAGGAGAGAATTTCAAATACTTGGGAGCTAACATCATTGATACACAAAACACTTGAACATCCGTAAAGCTCTTGCATGGGATGAATGGAACAAGCTTGACAAAATATGGCTTTCAAATCTTCCATCCTGTTTAGAAGGTCAAATCTTCAGATCATTGATTGAACAAATTCTGTTGTATTGTTTAGAGACTTGGACCCTACCTGTTTGTCTTGAAAAACGCAAATAAACCAAATTGAAATACAAAGATTTGCTGAGAAGTACTCAGAACATCATGTGGAGATCCCATGCAGTACTTAAGACCATATACAGTTTGCTGGCCATTACCACCGAGATGGCATCCCTCTGGACATGTGTTTTCACGAAATTTTACTCTCGTGGGCACAATAATTCAGGGCTCAGGGCTTGATATTAGAGACCTGGGAACAGCATGCAGGATAGAACGATGTGGAAAAGGATTTTCCGTGGCGTTTCGACCAATCATAACTGAGAGGTCGGGTCGAAAGATGCCGATAATGATTATTATTATACCATTGACCCTGAGTTTATGAATTGCACAAGAATAGAGATATGATCTCTTTACAAAGCAATATAAAAAAGTATATTCCACACTAAAACTATTTTCAGTTTCTCATAGTAAGAAAGGACTCTGTCGCAAACATAATCCCATGTTAATCTTTCTTCAGCATTCGTTTCCAAGGTAGTTATCAGATTATTGTAGTTGTGTGGTATAATTAATAGACCAGGTTCACCTACTGTCAGAATATTTCTGCAACTGATGATCGTATGGAAAAAGTTTTCCCGTTTTCCAAATTTGCTTTGTTCATCAGGAGCAGCTTGTGCATTGAATGTTTCCTCGAATGATAATTAGCGCATGAAGCACCGGGGATAACGTATGTGCAATACAATAATGGGTGTTCAGTAGAGTGCTGGATGCGAAGTGCATTGTACAATGAAGGGATACAATCAGTACAGTGGAGGGTTATCATCAGTACAGTGGTAGATGTGCAGTACGGTGGAGGGACGACCGCCAACAATTAAAATTGTGATACATACAAATATACATGCAAACATTTGCGCGTTATAATATAGATATGCTATTAGTTTGGCGTGCATTTCGTTTCTCTCGGGTATTCGCACTCCTTTATTAGCACAACAAGCATCTCTATTATTGCGTAACGTACACTATGCTTGTTACTCGTGTCTTACCTGTACCCTCAGGCCTGAGTTATTTGCAGAATTCAGTGGGTGCCTACTGAGATAATCAGTTTTGTTTAATGATCTGATTACAAGAAAATTTTTTAAGGCTGAAGGCCCTAGGTAACACCCCTCTCATCTCATTCAGAAGGTCTAAATCAAGCATTATTAATAATTTTTTGCACGGCTTTTGTTATTGGATGACGTCGAAGCTTTTAGATGATTCTTTACAAACGTTCCACTCTCTATACTAACGCGAGTCCTTCTGTATCAGCATGAGAGTTTCTGTGACTGGAGTAAATGTATATGTATGAAGCTATTATTTTTTGATTCCCACTGGGTAAAACTAGGACCCACAACATGTGGTGAGCCATCCACTTACAAAATGCTTCGTTTTTCTGTGTCAAGGCAAGCAACTACGGGTCTTCCTTATATTTTAAACGTCATTACATTCTAGAGCTGGCCATTCAAAAAACTGTATTTCTCTTTTTTTTCGTTCACATAGTGGCTATTTGAGTGTTGCAAAGTTTGGTATGAAGTCACTACAATTTTTTGAACAACTAGATTGTGTAGCGGATGATGAATAAACTTCCACTGATTTTTACACGAATCTAATGAAAGATTACACAGGAATCAAACTTTATAGAAGTCTTATCGGCTTAGAATGCTTGATTATACGGGATATCCTCATCAAAAACATCGAAATGTTTAATATAGTCTTCAATTGTCTCCTAAAATAATGCGCCACCGGCCACTCGATTGCGTGAATATAACTAAAAATACTGCAAAACAATTAATTGTCCTCCTGTGCATATGATATAGCTTTATTGGTCGAAATAATTGATTTATGATCCCATTCGCGTATAGTGAGGCATTGCTTTTGTATTCCTAACTCACTTTTAATACAACCCAGGAGTAATTTTTATGCAACACATATAGATAAGTTCATCTCTCCACTCCACCTCCACTCCACCTCCACTCTACTGTTGGTAACTCTTCAATTTACTTCGCATCCTCCACTTAACTGATGATATCCCTCCGCCTAACTTGGCCTCCTCCACTGTACTGAAGATAACCCTAAACTGTACTGAAAATAACCCTTCACTGTACTGATGATATCCTTCCACCGTACTGCACATTTACCACTGTACTGATGATATCCGTCCACTGTACTGATGATATCCTTCCACCGTACAGCACATCTAGCACTGTACTGATGATATCCCTCCACCGTACTGCACATCCACCACTGTACTGATGATATCCCTCCACCGTACTGCACATCCATCACTGTACTGATGATATGCCTCCACCGCACTCCACATCCACCACTGTACTGATGATATCCATCCACTGTACTCACGATATTCCTCCCCTGTACTGATGATAACCCTCCACCATACTGATGATATCCCTACACCGTACTGCGTATCCACCATTGTACTGATGATATCCCTCCATTGTATTCACGATATTCCTCCACTGTACTTCGCATCCTCCACTGTACTTCGCACCATCAACTGTACTTCGCATCCTCCACTGTACTTCGCACCATCCACTGTACTTCGCACCATCCACTGTACTTCGCATCCTCCACTGTACTGATGATAACCATCGACTCTACTGATGATATCCCTCCACGCAGCTGAGGATATCTCTCCACTGTACTTCACAACGTCCACTCTACTGATGATATCCCTCCACTGTACTGATGATAATCCTCCACCATACTGATGATATCCCTCCACCGTACTGATGATATCCCTACACCGTACTGCGTATCCACCATTGTACTGATGATATCCCTCCATTGTATTCACGATATTCCTCCACTGTACTTCGCATCCTCCACTGTACTTCGCACCATCAACTGTACTTCGCATCCTCCACTGTACTTCGCACCATCCACTGTACTTCGCACCATCCACTGTACTTCGCATCCTCCACTGTACTGATGATAACCATCGACTCTACTGATGATATCCCTCCACGCAGCTGAGGATATCTCTCCACTGTACTTCACAACGTCCACTCTACTGATGATAATCCTCCACTGTACTGATGATAATCCTCCACTGTACTGATGATAATCCTCCACTGTACTGATGATATCCCTCCACCGTACTAAACATCCACCACACAGCTGATGATAGCCTTTCACTGTACTTCGCACCATACACTATACTGATGATAACCATCGACTCTACTGATGATAGCCGTCGACTGTATTGATGATATCCCTTCACCGTACTGCACATCTACCACTGTACTGATGATAACCCTCAATCGTTTTTCTCTCGATTCACCCCTAAACAGATTTTGATGTTGGCTGCTTGAGTCGTTTCTGGTGGAATTCTTGCAGTTTGCTTATTTTTTAGAAAAGGCGTCTTTCTACTTTAACTCAGTGTAAATTCAACTGTTATAAGCCTTTGTAAGCTACTGATGTCAAAGCTGTTTTCCCACTGGGTTAACCCAAATGACGATTTTGTACGATGCCTTTCAAATGTGAATGCATCCACCTTCGCCATGGCAGTTCCTCAGGTGTGCTTGCCTTTACTATTCTTTGGTGCACGCTATGACTCTGGGCTGAAGCTACGCGGAATGCAGACTACTGTAGTTTGTAAAACAAAATGGCTAGGCTGAGATAGCTTAGTTACGGCCCACCACTACCACAGAAGACCGGAAACGACACAGGAACTGTGGCCTTTGATGTTTGTATGTTGACTCCAAAATTTTACTAACATCGTTCAATTATACGAACATTTGCGAGATTCCAGTTAAAAGCTTCCAGACACGTGAAAGGCAAGTAATAGGCCGATAGTTGCCGGCAAATGTACCTTTGCTATGATCTTTTTGGATAAGAATGGTCCTTTTGTCTTCCATTCTTTAGCCAATGTCCCTGTACGCCATCGCTATCACGGCTAAGAGCCTTCCTTGTCTGTAACTGTGATGTCACTTTTTGCCTTTATCCCTAACTTTACAGCGAAACTTTTCTAGCCTTTCTTTTTCTTCATTATGATGAGCTTCTTTACCCAAATGTCTAACCAGAAATTGATAGCATCGCTACTCGTGCCATGTAATTAGGCTTTTTTAAGGTATATAAAATCTAATATAGGCATCTATGGGCAAATCTAGTGTGAATCTAACATTTATAGATCTTTTTTTAATGTGGACGTCTGTATCGTAGTTCAATGCACCTTATTGACAAATTTTGTATCAATAAAGTGCTAACACGGTAGATTTTCCTCACTATTTTCTGCAGGCATGAAATCCTTAGGAAGTTTTGTTTTCTTTTAACTTTTTAGCAGATAGTTGATAAAGAAATGGCATCCAAATTTCCCCTTCATACTATCCATTATTTTTTAGCTCCATTTTTCCATACTGCCCCAAGCTTTTACTACACTTTCTTCTCTGTAGAAATAGTTGTATAGTTCACTACTTTTTGGATAACCAAATTTAAGGTTAAAACTGCATGTTGATCGATTACTCAAACGTGTAGCTAGACTATGCACAGTCTTGCTAGTTCAAATTTTTTAATTGCCGATAGGCAGAGAACTCGAACACTATCTTACATCTTAACTCGGCGCAATAGAATTTCACACATACTCTTTGAGCAAGCATTAAATCCATATAACAGTTTTGTTTTTTTTTATCGGTTTTGACCAGATAGCTAATAAAGAAAATGGGGTTCAGTTTTCCTCTTTAGATCTTTCTTTTCTGTCTGCACCAACAATCTTGCATAATCCTGGTTTTTAAATTCGTCCAATGGATTGTGTTTCAGGACATGTTTTGTCAAAATTGATTAAACAGATGCAACTGGAAAACGGTAATCATTACAAGAAGACAATTTTTGTTGGAGACGGCATGGCGGATTTTTGCGCTGCATCCCAGTTAAAAGGAGAAGAAGACTATGTTATTTGTAGAGATGGATACAAGCTTCACTATTTGATTAATTCTTGTGCCAATAATATCAAGGCTGATTCTAAGTTAAAATTTGCAGCAAACCATATATGTTGGAATACTGGACGTGATATTTATGATGCTGTTCTATCCATTATTTGATTAACTCAGTTTTTCATACTTTTGTTGTATTCTTTCTCTGTAGAAATTTCACTATTTGACCACTTTTGAGATTACCAATAAATGAAAATACTGTGGTTAACGGTTTTGCTTGATGGACATCTTTGTAATCTGTGAATTTGTGAGGAAGATATTCGATAATTGCGTAATTATTACTTTAAATCCAGCCAGTTCCATGACTTGCGCAGACATACTTATTCTATATCAAGAACTGAATGGGGGATCAGTCCCTATCAAAGTAAAATTACTATATTTCACGTTTTGTTTTATTGTTTTGGTGTCAACATTTCAAACGTGGCTTTATTTTCATAACCAACTGAAATTACTCCCTGCCTCTAACTGTCTGCTTATCACCGCCCAGTGCTAAACTGTCCTTTGAAATTGAAGGTATTAAAAAAGATTCTAATCTAGAAAGTGATGATTATCAATCATAAACAAACTTTTAGTCTGAACAATATACTGACATGCCTAAAGATATGCTGATCAATTTACGCGTGACTAACTTTACTCAATATATGTATGCTAATAATGTAGTTATAACTTATGCAGTTTATTATAAATAAAGTATCTACAAACACAATCAATAATCTTCCTAATCTTTATATTCATTAGCTATACCTAATGTTTACAGGTCCTGTTGTTAATATGTAACACCTGGTTATTTGCAGCTACAGCACCTTAGCTTGTTTCAAATTAATGATATACCTATTTCATTTATTGGCAGGTCCATAGAATGTTTTGTTGACAAGTCTGCCAGTCTTCCACACCTAGCATGGTTTGCAGTAGCATTTTGTTGCTACGTGGATTCTTAATCTTCTCGCCTTCACTTTCATCGCTGGACAATTCAGATATACTTCCTTTGTCACTTTATTTTGTGGTTGACAGCAACTGCATATCTGAAAGAACTCTTTGTTTGTTTTCGCCACGCCTGGTTTAGAACTAGAAAGGCAATACCCTTGACAACCGACACTTTTTATCATTTTTTGCTCACATCCAGGTATGTATATTTTCATTGTGCCTCGCTTTAATCTGCATTCTCTAACTTTGAAGCGGTCACTTGGTGCTTTCTTCAAATTACTGGAGTCTACATCGCAACAAATGGCAACGACAGTAAAAAATGATACCCAGATCAGCAAAATATTCATAGCTACTTGCACTTGTACCTGAAAGAACAAGACATTGGACTTGTTTATCATCAAGACGAAGCGTGTATTTATAACATTCTTAAGCAACTCCTTGAATCATTATCTTTAGCTGCGGGATATTTGCATTTCTGTAGGCTAGTTGATATCTTTTGAATTGCGGTTTTATCAAGCATGAATAATTAAGGTGGACATTTTCAATATTAAAAACAAGTTGACTCTGATTTCATTAGTTTATCAATGCCTGCCCGTAACTAGGCCATTAAATTATTTCAAGAAGATTAGACTATCTGGTTCAATTTTAGCTAGATCCAGACTTCATGTTAAAATTTTGCAGTCGATGGTGGAACGTGGTACTTATTCAGGACATGGTTTCTAAGTCGGCAGAAAAAAGGTGACCCTTTCTGACAAGATCAGCCTCCATTAATTTTTTAGCTTTAATCGGATGCCAGGATCAAATGCTATCTTCTGTTGGCTATTTTGTTTCTCGGGGATGATAGACGCCGAGAGGCATCATTTCTCCGTCCCTTCGATTTGCAGGCTATTTTAACCCTGCATGTGAAATATGCCTTGTAAACCTGAACCGACGTTTACTCCAGTGCTAAGGTAACACTCCCTCATTGTAAACAGACCCTTAGTCTATAATAAAAGACTTCAGTACATTTAAACATTTAAAAATAGAAAATGGAATAAAGGTAATAAATTTTAAAGCCAGATTAAAGATGATTGTTGTGGATTCACCCTTTATTCAATAATTCAAAGGCAGTGAAAGTAGCCAAGTTACTGTTAGTTCGTTTTTCCAAATGCCTTCAGATATTTCATTAATTCAAAAATAAATGTGTAATATTATAGGAAAAAGTGTGATCAGGAAAGATACATTTAAAATCAATATGGGCATGTTAGCTAGATAAAGGGAAATATAACATATGTTAGATAAAGGGAAATCGTTTTTTATGTTAAACGTCTGTGACGAGGATTCATTATATATATAAATATACAAATGTCTCGTTCCAGGTCTTCAAGAAAAGATCCCTTTACAATGATTTAGCGCAGGGTTGCTATTTCATGTTTGAAAATGATTTTGTGGGCTGCTAAAACGAAACGGTGACGTCGTCAACTAGGATAGGTACACATTTTTTGCTCAAATTTATAGCAGACATGAGAATAGAATAGAATAGAAGAACTTTCTAAAATATTTGTTGAACATGAAATGACTAAATGTGCTAGACTTTGTTATTTTCAATTAATATGAATATTTTGTTACTATGTTAGTGTGCCTTTTAGCGATTATGATGTGAACAAATTGACCTTAAAATTGCTGCCTTGTACAAAGAAATTATGAGATAGTAAAAGTAATAATTCTTTCTTAGGCAGGTCCCATTTCTATAGATTTAGAGTATTCTAATTTTCAATGGCAATGTCATAGATTCATACAGCATGATACGTGAGTGTTAACATTATCAAACTGGCTCTAATTTGCCTTACGTTCTTGAAAATATATTGAAAATTTTAAAGTTCATACATCTTGATGCAAGTTTGTCAAACCAGTTGATGTCTTTATTGCATTGTTTTATTACCATGATACCTTCATTATTCTTGTTCTTTATATTGGTATTGGCAATAGTGTTTGTAAGCATCTTATACTACGCTTTTATATCAAATAATTAACTGATTGAAATGAAAAAATGTGCCTAGCTGAGTGTCTCATTTGCAAAATATAAGTGACTCTTCGCCTTGAGTACTATATTGATTTTAAATAACCAATTTGTGACATCCGTTATTTCTGTTCGTCCTAATTTAAAAACATTTTTTGTGTAGCTTACATTCTGTATTAGTTGAAGTATGGTTTCGAGCACGATGTTCCAAGGTCCAGCTTTTAAGGCCAGTTTAAAACAAGAACCCTTTTTGTAAAACCTCGTCCTTCGTCTAGACAACGTAACTAGGTTATAATTCAGTAACAGGCTTCTCGCTACAGCTATGGCAAAGCCTGTTCACCCTGCTCCTTCCAGTCAACGCATTGTCTTTCGCACAACTCTGCACGAGAAAAGTCTACTTTTTCAATTTAGCTTTCTCGATCTACTTCAAGATAAAATCTAACAGCCAAAGTGCAAATCAGAGATGTACGTAAATATTGGTTAATACTGTAAAAAGTTGAATTAAATAATGATATAAAAAAGATCGAATTTAATATTCAGATGTAGCATATTGAATTTGTCCTATTTTCTACGTAGTCTGCTGGTTTTTACCTAACTAATTATAGATTTCTTGTCCGAACCCTTGCATTTAATTTTAATCTCTTGAATGCACGAATCAGATACAAAACTAATGAAGAATTATTTAAATTTTGTTTTAATGAGCCTTAATTCATGAATAAAAATTGTGGCTTCAAACTTTAGTGGTTAGTGATATACAAAACTTAATTTTAGCTACTTCTTGTCTGTTTGACACATTGTATTAAGTACATTTCTCTCCTCCATTCCATTCCTTGTTAAAAAGACTACCCAGTCAGTAATCCCGTGGGCTCAAAAATATACTGTTACCTATAAACTTATACACCAAATTGAATTGATAAAGCTTTAAAAATTCAAATAAAAATTTACTATGGTTCAAACTCGCCTCGGGTTTCCTTTGAACAAATCACAAATATCAAAGCCTTTTCAAAAGAAAACATAGATTATGCCTTAATTAGCCCTTGTTAAACTAACCATTATGTAGCTAAGTTTCTTGTGAATAAGAAAGAGCAGCTACTGTTCGATTTTCTGAACAATTCTCCTGTATTTACCGAAGCATAGATATATTAAAAGTTCTTGTGTCATGTCATATAAATATCCGTGTTCTGCTATTTGATTGTGGGCTAAATTGAAGTAAATGTAACCGATATATCTCCAATTCGAGCAAACTAGAATCAAGAAGAGTTGTGAACTTCATTCATACCTAGTAAATGAAAATCGCTATACGATTTGCAATCTGCGAACCAAGAAGACACAATTTCAGTTTAAATAATGCTGTTATAAAGGCCAGTGTGATATCGCAGTGTTATCAATCTATAATGAAACAATTAAAGCTCTTGATTTTAAAATATAGCTCTACAAGATGAGATATGAAGACTTACTTTGGGGTGCAAATAGACCCTTGAGAGATTTGAAACAATATCCGTTAGTAAATTTGTCTTGCCAGTTTTCGACCTGCCGTCGATCGACAAACCTTGTTAAATAGAACTCAATTCCAGCTGGTGAATTCTTTTAAATAGGATATTTGCCAAAAGCCGCCAAGCTGATTCAATGTCAAGCTAGCCAGTCACGTGGGCTATAGAAAACCCTAAAATAGAGCTATCCTATACTGTTGCCACAGGGTCACTCAATAATTTGGACATTTACCAATTACGGACTTGGTTCGGTTTTCTTAAAATAAAACTAATATGTGTATATCTGTACTAAATCTGTTCTTTGTTGTTTGTCAATTTTTAATCTTTAGTTAAATATCCTATTACGTTACCTGGGTTATATGTGAATTTAAACAGACAAAAATCGTGTAAACGATTTCAAGAAGACACAAACATTATACACGGCCATTGTTCTGAGTAGCCCCTAGAAGACTATAATACATAACTTGAACTCTTTCCAAATACCAAATACTGCGTTGCATGGATCTGTTTGAAATAATGATTTAATAGTGATCCGTTATTGAGATTTGAAATACTGTGCCATGCTGGTTAGTTGTGAACGCTTTGTACAGACATATCAAATCATTGAAGATCCTTTCCCTAACATTCTAATTCAATTGTCTTTCAACGCTGCAATAGCTTTTCCTGTTAGTGGTCTAACTCTCTCAATATCCTATTTCAAAAATGACTAAAGATCATGATCAAATCAATTCTCTCACCGTATCGGATTTTTCACACGAATTAAGTGATTTTAATATACGTTCTTGGGGTATTTTTAAATCTATTGGAAGAACTGACTATCATTTTAAATACAGGCATTTTGAAACTAGTTCTGCTTCAAATATTATATTTGAGCAGCTTAATTTTTGAGTAGGTATAAACTGTGTTAAATGCCTTTATTTTACTTTCGATGGAAACATGTATGCCATAGAACGAAAGCCAGATTTATCCAGTATCGGCTTGGAAATAGTTTACTCTTTGTAAATGATCTGGCAGACGCTTTTCCAAAATATGAACCGCGTTCTTATCCCGTCTTGACACACTGAATTTTGGCACAAAAACTTTTTATTAGATGAAGGATAAAGAAAATAAGTTCAATAACTTCTCATATTCAGTGAAAGAAACATATCTCTCTCAAGCTTCCAAGAAAGGAGAATAGGCTTAATTCCAAATTCCGTAGCTACTTCCGAACATCGCCATAATATCAATTTGGCAAGCACAAGAGAGGGACAATCAGCCCTATAACTGCAAAAATGATCGTTTTGTGTGAATACTTATAACAACAGAGAGAAGCTGAATTCATCGCCACTCTAGCAACGAGTCTCTTTTCCATGTTCTTAGGAACGGTACTTGTTCGATCTATCTCTGATATTTTCAACTACTGTATATATTATACGTTTATACGTGTATGGTGTTTGGGGATCTTGATTTTGGTGTTGTTTTTATTTTCATTCTTATCATTCGGTATTTTCCCCACTAGTGTTGAATAATCTCGTATCATTTCCCTATCTGTTAAAGTCAGGTCTTTCTTTGCATTAGTAAATGAAGAGGTTATTTGATTTTGTAATTTTGTCATCTGGCAAAAAGGGGGATTGTTTTGATGGGAATGGTATTTTTGCCCAACTTGAAATTGAAATAATTGTATCCAATCGATAAAATCCAACTGATGTTTTTGCTTTGTTTGCTTCCTCAAAAAATCATATCGTGAAGCCTTATTTTTGGATGCTTCAAAATATGGCATTTTGAGGGACATTCTAACGGGGTTTAAGGATGTCCCCCTAAGAAAAAAATAAGAATATAAGTAAAGTAAAAACATTATTCAATTTTCTATTCAATTTCTTCACAACAGTTTAAACTGATATTTTTGATTTTATTTGATATTATTACTATTATTATTACTGATATTATTACAGTGTAAAAGGCGATTAACGCTCCTTGGTTTGATTACGGCATACGTATAATGTATGCAGGGAAAAGAGAAAGATTACACAAGATATTGGCAATCTTGGGATCGTATCTGGCAAGTCATATATTAACTATACGACCCATTAAATAACTCAATTAATGAGCTTTATGTGGATTTTCGGATTTGCTGTTGACGATGATCAGAGTTTTATCAGTTCTGCTAACAAATTATGGGTTAATGCAGTGCAGCTCACCATCAAGAATAAACAACATTCACACCTCAAACTTATAATCAAACATACACGAGGTGCACACATATTATGGTTATTGCTAGGTGCAGTAGGCCCCATGCGCGATTAAGTTAGTCGATACTGTTATAGTAATAAATTAACTACTGTAGCTAAAGGTAAATACCACTGATGAGTGGCCAATCCGCTAAGCTGGTAGGTTGTATGTAACAAACAATTGGCTGGAAAGATGCCTGACATCTACAGGAACCATAACAATAGTTATAGGCCACTGGAGGAAAACTTAAGAGTAAGAGCAACATCCGTGGACAGTTCCCTGGTACTGAAATAGTAAGCTGGTGGTGGTTTAGGTGATTGAAACTAAGAATCGAACTATTTGAGCCCTCCCAAAGGTAAATGAAACTGATGAATGACCAATACGCCAAAATTCAACCCAAGACGACCACCAGTTAATTGTGGCTTGAACAAATGAGATCTTTACAACACCTCAGGAGAATGAAGCAATCAGACCGTTAGTGAACGAATTGGACTAATTGAGGCTTCTGAAAATACTTCGTTCCCTGAAAAATAAAACCCAGTTGCGCTGGATGAACTCTACCCAAATCACTATGTCCTGAGTGAAATGAAAACAGACCTATAACAATCCGACTAGCCTTGCGAGGACATATTCATTTTCAGATCCATTGCTGAAGTGGTAATAGGTTTTATTAGGAGTGTGCTAAATTGCGTGGGTTGAGTGGGTCAGAAAATCTGCGTTGGTCGTGGGTGAATGTACGTGGGTCGTGGGTCCTTTTTGTGACAATTTTGCGTGAGTAATCAGTATTTCAGTATTTCAGCGTGAGTAATCTTGCGTGGGTGAATTTATTCGCGTGGGTAACTGGTTTTGCGTGGGT
>WUAR02566134.1:0-12717 GCA_015164055.2 Chrysaora achlyos | reverse complement strand
TTGTTATTCTGACTAGTATCTGTGCATCCTCTCAGGAACTGCAGCTTCGTAGGATATCTTGTTATTCTGACTAGTATCTGTGCATCCTCTCAGGAACAGTAGCTTTGTAGAAATATTTCGCATCGTTAAAGTCGCCTCGCTGCCATTGCATATCGAATACAAAAAGAATGATTTCTGAGTCACCGAACCAACTTATCACTTATCATAAAACAGTTAGGGAATTTCAAATACAGGAAAGACGAACAGATTAAGATATACCAGAAATTCATGTACCAGAAGCAAAATGTAGCTGAATGCATCGTACTTGCAAGAGAAAAGAAGCGACACCGCGGTGTAGCAGGACAGCATGAGTCTCGGCATGAGTAATGATAGCCTCTCTATTGTATCATTTGCAATGTATGAACTTTCTCTTTTTCTTTCGTTCCTTTGTTCTCTCTGTAATTATTTCCGTTAGTAAGTGTATATAAGTTGCTTGTAATGTAAAATTCTAGTCAGTCTTGAATCATGATAGTGTCACCGACTGTCGTATTCCTGGCTCCGTGTCTTCGCACGTAAAACAGAAGTCGTCAACATGTAACATCGATCCCTATTAAAGCGGGGGGGGGGGTCTTCCATACTGAAGGTACCTGGCGATGTGCCGCGCTAGAGGTTATACTTTTTCGGGCTTCTGGTCTAGCGAAGGGTATACTTTTATGAAATTTGGTCTAGTCAAGGGTATCATATTTCATAATGTTGGTGTTGCAAACTAAATTACGTCGAAGTTGTCGTTCTGGTTTTCAATTTCTTTCAGTTTCATTAGTAAATTAGTCTAGCCAAGGGAATCTTTTTTGTAGAAATTGTTATAGGCAAGGACCCCCTGAGCGATACACGGCTGCAATCTAGTGTTTAGATAGAAAAAAGATCCACTGTTTCAACAACAAGTTTAAGAAACAAAATTTTTGAAACTGCCTGAAATCAATATTGTTATCTATGCTTTATCATATTGTAAATATACTTCTTGTGTGGGGATGGATTGAGTAAATAACACTAGTGAAACAAAGCATAACATAATTAAAAAGACAATCTGCCGAATACACACTGGACATAAATACCTAACTAACTATATTATTGATTCGTGTCAATGTTTGTCAATAGGCCTTGATCTTGTCGTCTTCTCGTCCAGTAAATGTTTTTTTATTTCCAGGGAAACTCAACAGTCCATAGTTCACAATTACCTTTCTATCAGCTCTTTATTGTGTTTGGTTTGTCGCCATCGTGATTCTCAACATTTCTCAACAGTCGGTAAAGTGCAGCGGCTTCCCGCACGCTACTAAACTCCAGACAAAACGACTGAACCTCGATAAAAATATCCTGAAATAAAAACAAAATGAAATAAAGAGCTCTCGTATGCAGTTGACAACTAACTAATTATCTCTCTCAACTTCTCTCAACTAACTATTTCTTTCTAATCACTGTCCAGAGGACGTGATACATTCCCCCCTATCGGGAACAAATGTCCTGGTGGTAATCAACAAAAATTTCAGCTTTCGCAAAAACTTGAAAAATATTAAACTTCTTGTCTGCTACAACCACCTGCAGAATAAATTATAATTCTCAATATATGTATCAGTTCTGGAAACATTAACCTTTTTCAAACCGAAAGTTTTAGTTCGGTGAGGTTTTGTTTTTTCAAGTTTTTGTAAAAGGAGATTAACCTCTTAAAAACCGAAAGTTAGAGTGTGCACACTGCACACTGGAAAAAGCTGTTACACGTAAACAAGTCAAATTGGGTAACATACATTAACTTATCTGCTACAGCTTACATATACAAGTGTTAGGGTATTGTGTAAGCATGGTTTGATTGAGACGCTCACAAGCTTTGCGATTTTGGCAAAAAGAGGTAGTCATCGTATTTTCTAGTAGGCAGCAATTCAAGATCACATGTATGCAAGACAGATCGCAATAGGATGATGTTACAGTGGGACCATATTTAATAACTCACCTGAATATTTATGATTTTGTTTCTAATCAAAGACTGTAGAAAAACGCATACCTAAATAGGAATGAATGAAAAATAACAGTTTTAACAATAGGCCATGAACAATTTAAGTAAGGAAAGCGTATCATTAAGTATCATTTTTGATTGACATCTTTAAATTTATTAATATGTTAATATAGGAAAGCCATTGTAAACTTACCAGCCTAACAAGTCTGCTCTGAATGTACTTGTCTTTTATAGTCTCGCATTTTGAAATACAGTTGGATATGTACAAATGAATAAATTCTCGCGGTAACTCGACTGCCTAAAAATGAATAAAACAATCAATTACGCAAGGTTCGGGCAGCTGACAAGAGAGAAGCTTTATTGAAGCTTGGACCGCAAAAAAAAGGCGCCAGTTGCAAGCAAACAGCCATCTCGTTATTTTGTTACGAGATCGAGTTCAAAATGATTTATTTGTCCCTCGCTGTAGTTGCTGATATATTTTAATTCAAATTTACATTTTAGCTCATATTTAACGAAAAAGAGCTGATCTTATCCAAACACCATAATTATTAATTTTCACATATGTTTACTGATCCATTTACATAACTTGGTCTGGTTTGAACACATAATTACTAATAATCACAAAACCTAAGATAAAATAAATTGGCACAATAGGGCTCAAGTCTTTTTTCCCCTGTCATACGAAATAGCACAGAACATCTTTCTTGTCAATCATGGATCTCCCGCAAACGAATAACAGAACTCACCGTAGTTAATCTGTTTACAACTTCCATCGAGTGAAGTGACATTCCCATGTTAACAAGAACTGAAAAATACCTAAAAAATCAATGACACAATATGGGCTATAAAATGACTATAAAAGGTTTGTTTAATCTGGGGACGATAATCTAAATACTTGAAACATTTACAAGCAGCAATAAAGACTCTTGGCAAACATCAGTGCTTTAAAGGCGCAGCAGGTTCAGCTTTGCAGCCCTTTATCGAGGATTTCGCGTGGAAGGCCTCAAATAATAAAAATAACAGCTCAACTGTTTAACCAAGTTCCTAACAATCTTCGAATTCATCTTGCTGTCACTTTCTTCACATCTAATTAAAGATCCAACCACCATTACTGCTGTACATTCCATAGTTTTAGCTGTGAATCAATGCGGGCAAAGCACTGTTGTTCACGAGTTTGAAACAAATGTTTTAGAGCGTTTGAGCACCGTTATTGCTTCCAATTCGACTGCGTAGATCATGTATCAACAAAGCAAGGCTGTCATATTACAGGAAAAAACTGACCGTTAATAAACCTGTTTTACAACTCTCTAGATGAACAAAGCTGATCAAATCAAATGTTTGATTATACGTATGCCATAGTTGACGTATATGCCGCAGCGGAATACTAACTTATGGCTTAAAATCTACGAGATCTTTGAAGTACATTCAAATGTATGTTGACATATATATAGCTTCCTTAATGAACTGGTTGACAATCAAGAACAAAAAAATATTGAAAAAACAAAACTACACATCATAAGACCTACTCTGTAATTTGTGTTGATTGCATCATCTTGAGAAGAACTTCAATAGCAACTAAAGGATTATTCTCAACAAGATCAGGAAGCTACAAGTAGGAAAACCATTTGTCTTCAAAATGATAAGACATGAGGAAATAATAATAATAATAATACAGAATATCATAGAATACTTCAGTTTAGTTACAATTTGTTCAAAAGGACCTGAAGGACACCCCTCTCATTGGATACTTTTTGCCAAGCTCCCCCAAGTTAACCCTACATATCTCTCAACCCACTCTTCTTGCTTAAACCCCAATTCTCTTGAACTTTGCTCTTCGATGAATATTTCATATAGAGAGGAGCAGGGGGCAGCTCTATTTAGTTGATTATTTATGCTGATTTTGAGTGCATTATTTTTGGTTCGTATTTAAGGATCTCGTGAATTTAGGATATTTCTGGATGTTCTCGACGTTCTAGGTGGGATCTCAAGAAAGACAAAGTTACAAGAATGCATGAAACAGCAAAATTCTGTAATAGTGCTATTAAGAAGGGCCGAACTTCTCGGCAAATAGATGAATGAATGAATTATTAACTTGCCGTACCGTAATGCCTTGATTAAACGCCCGAACGCTTATTTAATTTCTAGCATATTTAGGTGGCGACTTACTTATGGGAGGCGATTATTCAAGAGGGGCGGTTATTCAAGTAAGGGAACTTTTTCATAACTAAACGAATACTTTCCCGTTAATCAACACCACAATGGAAGAAAGGGAGCAATGGGAATCATCGCAATGGGTGCTCGCTTGTTACAGAGTGAGCTTAATAAAGGCAGTGGTGGTGGTGGTGGCGTTCACACGGAAACGATTCAGATAATACCATTCCGTTCCAAAAATCAAAACGCTCTTGAAAGTGAAAGCAAAGGTTGAACGGTTCACAATTCCATAAATTGGAACAAAAATGGAACGGAACGATTGCAGTCCTGTGTAAACAAGGCCTTATAATCGAATTAATATACTCACTTTGGCAGGTGTAAGGCCAACGTGGTAGACCAGCTTTGGATCTTTGTCGAGCTCGTTAAGTAGATGCTTGAAAAAAGAATACAATTAAACTGATAGCCGTTGAGCCTAGGGCTTTTTCGAATCTACACTGTTTTTGCTGTTGCGGCTTAAACATTCTAAAAGATTAATTAAAATGGTTTGAATTTGACCTTTAATTTTGTTTGACAAATATTTGATTTTAATTAGAGAAGGAAGGGGTCGTAAGGCCTCAGAGGACCTGGGAGCATATTTACCTGTTGCTGGATCAAGGTTAACGGGCCTTTGAACGCTCTAGACATAAGCTGTCGTAATTCAACTTCTGCAAAAAAATATTCAAGAATTGCAAAAAGAGTAAAAATTGCAAGATTCAGTAAAAAATTTGAGACCAGCAGTTTAGTGTTGCAAAGGAAAGAATTTTCACGAAAAAACAAGCAAAAAACAGGAACAATTATTGCTCCTTTAGCGGGAAAAACTAATGATATTTCGGGCCTAGTCCATCATCAAAGATATCAAGGTCAAAGGAAGGTCAGAGCTTTATGTAGTGCAATGCTTTAAACGTCAGTTAATTGTTTAGCTCCAGTGACAAGGATTTTCCCCAATCTGTAATTAGCTACTGCACGACATTGCATTTTTACATTTCAAGACAAAATACGTGTACGAATACGTTTACACAATATATCAATGGACCAAACCTACCTTTGGTATTCTCAGCACACATCATTGTATCCCACTCAATTTTGTAGTTGTTTTCGGGTGGGTTCAGCCACACCATCTGAAATAAGAATTAACAAATGTCAAACTGTAAAAAGTTAACCAGAGGAACTATATTTGATCACTCGTTTATTGAGGAGGTCATAGTACCCAAGATGCTCTTATGGTACACGTCCAAAACACCAAACACAAGTGAAAATGCCAGTTACCTCAATCTCGCTTTGATGCAATGGAGGTGCAACTCTTATAAAAGGAGGTTGAAAACTATCTTCAACTGGAGGATTTGAGGCTACAAAATCAACGAAAAAGTGCTTTTGAATAACAATGTTGGCAGCGAAATTACAGATGCAGTTTCATACAATTCACACTCATTAAGCAACGAAAAGTTTGAAAAGAGCTTTAAAATATTACGACAAACGTTCCAGGCAAAACAACTGTCAACAGGTTAACATTATAATTGCCAATGATTTTATCAAATATTGGAAAGACACCAACTAACATAGTCTGAAGCGTATTTGACCATTTCTTCTATATGACCATAGATCGAAAACAAAGAAAGTTAATGACATTTGTCAATATTTTGAATGAGAAACTTACAACAAATCAGGTGTTCAGTTACTTCGTGAGCAACTCGGAGATCAATTGAACCACTGGAATAAAAATATGTAAACTAGAAGCTAGCTAGAAAATTAATTTTTGCAATTTAACTAGAGCACTTTTTCATCCAGCTTTAGGAAAATTTTAAAATTGCATCGATTTCCCAGGCCTTTTTAAAAATTCTATGAAATTCTTTTTGAAAGGCAATTTGGTAATCTTTCTAAATCACATAAATCTCGTAGCTATTTATGGAGGTGTCTTATAAAACGAAATATATAAATGCTCTTTTTACCTGCTATCAGGGTCTGCATCAGCAATAATGCTTTTGATGCCAGACTTGCTTACTTCTGATACCTCTTTCCTTTTTTCAGCCAATGCCTGCTGTAGTCCACTGATATCAAAATTCTAATAAAGTATAAGTTGATAATTAAAACCTTTTACAGGTCTTGTGTTAACAGCCCGTCATTTATGTGGTTATCATCATGAAAGCTTTATTGTAACTCTTATCTATCTCAAATACAAGTTCACAACTAATGGAGTCATAAGGTACTGACAGCTTTGAAACAGCCAAATACACTTCTAGTCTCAAGATGCAAACAAAACATTGAAATTGCATCTATAAAAGCACAGAAAATTCAAATTACCTGACAAATACTTAGAAGCTACATTTAGAAAGATATTACAAGAGAATAACTAATTCTTAAACCATTCACAACTTACTTGATTTCCATTAACTTCAGCAGCAAACACTTGCTTTGGAGTTTTCTTCTGTAGCTAGACAGAAAGGGGAAAAGATAAGACATCAACAACAGCAAAAAAGATTAATGGAAAAGATACAAGAAACTTGAATCATCAACTTTAATATTAGGAGAACCTTAGGAATTCTGAGATAGAAAACTGTAAATAAGTATGTTGCAAGAGTACTGCACGAGTTGGCTTCTTGTTTCTCAGCACTGAAGAACTTTAAAAGTTCTGGTCAATCCATTTTTAGACACTGTTTCAATCTTAGGAATGTATGGGTATGTGCATTGTAATGAAATAGCAGAGCAAATCTAGGTGGTACAGCCCTGATGTTCTTAAGAAATTTGAAAAACAATCTATTACTCTTTGCTATTTGCTTGGAGTCACAGAGAGTTAGAGAACAGCATTTTAAAACTTTGAATGATAATTCAGATCTAGATCAATGATGGCACATTCAAATAATTTTTACTTCAAAAAAGAAAGTTTATGACCATAATCTTACCTCTCTTGTAAAAGCTGATGAAGTTATAAGTTGATAAATGAAAGCTTTCTCAACATTTGTTATCTTTGGTAAGTTGAAATTACCATTCGTATCACCCTGAAAACAATTAAATGTTATGATTAGATGATAAAAGGTGGCATAAAACTTAAACATATATAATATATTATCCCTTGTGCAGTTATGAATTTTCAAAGAATTTGTAAATAAATTGAAATTCATGATATTAGTCATAAGTGACACAACCATTATAATAATCTATTAACTCAGAAAGAAACAGAATCTTTTGGCCCTGCTAGCAACTAGTCAAGTTTTGGGAAGCTGAAAATACAGACTGGGCTATAAAAAAATGCATCTGTTCTAAGAAACCAAGTCCAGCCAACAAAAATTTCTAGTTTCAGCTACTGGCTAATTACTCAGTGGCTCATTCAATCTACGATTGTTGTAAACATGCATAGAATATCAGCATAGAGTCATACATACCAATAAACCAACAAAAACAGGGGCAAATGGGTTCTTCATAATAGGTTGAGATTTGTACATCTCATATAGCAACACAAGCATGCTGATTCTCTGGTATTGGTGTGGCAAGAGGTCTGGTTGCTGCAAAAGCATTAGCTAGAAAAAAAGGATGTTGGTGAGATTATGTCCCATTGAAATAACAGAAAACAGATGGAGCAACTAAAAACAGTCTTTATTTGATCTGCAGATTGATTAATCAAATGATTGCCAAACACTGGCTTTCTTTGTAAGTTATGAATTTATGAGTTTTGAATTAATATGTAAAGAAGCACCACTATTGAGTGTATATAGTTAAATGCAATATCTTACTATAGCAGTTCCAACTCTGAAATAATCATTTGATCCAAAATGATGGTGTAAAGCATTTATCAGTGTTTCAAAGGATGTTGAACCAGGTATTGTGTCCTCTGTGAGAATGCTAGAAAGGAATAAGAAATAAGAAGAGTATGCAAAAGAAAATATTAGTATTAAAAACAAAAATTAAATCACTGTTACCACAACCTTTTAAGGTTCCTCCTAAGCTCCAGTCTGTAGAGTATGGCCTTTTCAACGAGATCTCAAGTGTGCACAGCCAAAATTTTCAAGTGTGCAAGTGTGCACTTGAAATTTTGTATGCACTTGAAGTGTGCAGACAATTTTTCGCTTTTGTTGTATGTTTTTGCATTTTGCATTTACTTAAAAAAGGATCGGAGTCAGCTTTGATTTGTTCAAAAACACTGGTCTGGTGCAAAATGCAAAGTAAATGGTTTGCAGGCTGTCTCCCTATACAGGGTCGCACCTGTTGTACGTTGTCGGTTGTATCTTCTCATGATAAATACTGGTGCCATGCCTATTTAGGCAACATTTTTTTTAATGTACATGATGTGCACTGTCAAACGACGAAAATGTTTTCCAGTGTGCACTTGCCCAACTCTGCAGACTGGCCTGTGCTTTTACCTTCGACATCTTCATCTGAATTCACATACTTTTTGCCTGGCCTACTAAGTTTTTTGGCCCTAGCATGTTGCTTTAGGCATCGGGCTCGAGGCCTACACTTATTAGCCTTCATGTAGATGTAGTAGGAAATAGTAACGTAATTAACGTAATATGTAATAGGAGATGTAATTGATTAACTATTGATTAAAATTGACATACCTTAAAAGGGTCGACAACTCTTTCGTAGAAAGCGACATTGCGTACAACTCGTTATATCTTAACTTGACACGTAATAGATGAATTCGATTGCAATTGAAATTGCTGTAGCCTGTATGTATGTAGGCCCTATTTAGGCCTATTCTGACTCAACACAAATACGACAGTAATAGTACAAAAACAGAAAAGACTAAGAACCCTATCTTGCACGAATGTTCGACTTAAACATTAATCTTCCAAAGAATGCAACTTTCATCTGCTGCAACTCTATATGATTTCTCCAATTGTACCACCAACGAGGCCAAGGCACTGCACCGTGACTTTGCCATCATCCAAATCAATCAATGCGTTGATAGAGCTCCATTATGATCGAACCTCTCTCCAATTGTTGCTTGTTTCTTGTCCGAGGCTAGGAAGGGGTAATTATTATTATTAATTTGTTATTATATAGATAACTAAATGAAAATAACAGTTGTTTATGTTGTTTGTGCAGTCTAGTTATAAGTTATGTTAGCCCCAGTTGTCAGTTATGTGAGCACCATTTATTTACTATTCTTTAATTTTTACCAGTTCGAGTAAAGTATGAAAATAATGGCAAAACCTCCAATTTGTAATAACCTGCATCTGCATTGTGAATTTTGGAGCTGCGCTACAGATAATAAAGCAACCCCACAATGCATAAAGTATTAACAGTAGTTTATCAATCCAAAACCATCTAGCTTCAGGCGTGAAGAGAGGTCACAGATCCATGAGGGACATAGGAAACGGAAATAGCTGCAAATGCAAATTGAACATTTCTTTGCAATATGGCGCAAAGAAATTAGAATAACGCACCCAATTGACATCCCAGCTACCGTGTAGGTCTAACTTAAGGAAGGTCTAGTGATGTGTTTTTTAATAGTTGGACCTGTTGCTGCGGCATGCTTGCTGCGATTAGGCTTGGCACTTTGAAGAGATATATCTCCTGTAAACAGCAAGACAAACAGTGCAATTATTGCTACGTTTCCACAAATGCCTCGCTATGGTGCATCGCTAAAATGGTACTCCAAAAGTTCCCAGCATATCAGTCAATAGATGCAATGATGTACACTGCCTGCGTAACACAATTTTTTGCGAGTAATCAATCAGCAATTTGAAATATAAGACTCATTAATTTGTTAGTGTGATGGTAGTGAAATATTCAGCACTTATGATGACAGAAATCAATAAGCAGGAATGAAATTATTGAGAACTTCCTAAACGGGGGCAGTCTTCAGCAATCCTTTATTACCACAAAACATGTAAGATGGAAGACCAGTATGCCTTTTTCATATACACATGAACAATAAACAATCAATCGAAGAGAACTTGCACAGATTCTGCTACATATTCTTCGCACTGATCTCATTATCTAATTTAATCTTCCTGTTTAGTGTTTATCAGTTGAAAAACCAGAGAAAGACATCAAGGGTGCAATTAATATTTTTTTCTACAATGTTAATCTACATTGATATAAATTTTTTTATACACATTTTCAATTGCCAAAATAAACTTCCAGTCAAGTATTAGCAATTGCTTACGGTTACAAATATTTACAAGTAGAGAGAGATCAGAAATAACAAAACAAATTTGTAATAGATTTTAAAGAAAATTATTAAGAATCTAATTAGTCCCAACGATTTATACTCAGTTTCTGTTCTGTTAAAGTTGCAAGAAAACTTCCACCATTCGAACTGAATGCCAAAACATCAAGAACAGGGACTGAAGAAGAAATCTTCTGAATCTGTACACCATTGCTACAGTCCCATATCAGGGTCTAAAAAGGCAAAACAACTGAGCAATAAATTTCATATTTTAGGTGTGACTACGTGCAGGAAGTACAAATCTATGGTACGAATAATATATCTTACATAGCATAGCTAAGTATTGGGAGTTCAAACTTTAGTTCGAATAGTATGGACAGAAATCACGAGTGATTCCATGCAAAGGCAAAAATGAAGCACATGGTGTGGTCACATCAAGAGGAAGGATTAGGTTCGCTTAGATGAGCATGCGATTTGCCTGCGCTTAGATTAGCGTAAGTCCATATAGAATTTAGTGGTCTCTCTGGGCCCTGACGTTTCCAACAAACCTTCCTAACTCACTCATAGAATGTACAACAAGCTATCAGTTAAAGCGGGGAGCAAAAGTACTACTCATACGCAGCAAGTCTAATAAAACAATATCCTTGATTAAGAAGTGATTACCGATTTCGATGCTTCATCTCCAGCAGCCATGAATAACTTTGATCCATTATCAGCACAAGTAAACAATGCAGATCTGGATAAAACCTTCGAGACATTACCACCAATGCACTGCTGTATTTGACTGCAAGCGCATAACGAACGCTCGCTTACCGAGGCTATGCCAGATCCCGTCAATTTGTAAATCTTTAAGCAAAACATAAAGATAATGAAAGGTAATGGCAGAGGAAACACTAGCACTGAAAATGAATTATAAAGTAAATAAGTCGTGAAAATCTGATACTCGCCAGTCTGGAATTGTAACGATGGCGGAGGCACAAAATATCAGGTTATATAACTTGTTTTTGTAGGGTGTATCATAATTGGCTTTATCAGGTTCCAACTGGGGTCATTGGCCATTGGATGAATGCTTAGCTTAGCCTTAACAGCATCTACAGGAGGGGGGTGTTTTCTATATATTCTCATCTTCTCTACATTGTTACACAACGCTCTTAACCTGAATCGACCCAACGCAAAAGCTACTTGCTGAACAGGCTGTCTTGTGGGCTGCAACCCTAAACTTTGTCTTACTTATATAGCAAACACTTGAAGATGTCATAAATTCAAGTGATAAAAATGTGAATATAACACCAATATAGCTAGAATAGAAACTTGCAATCAATAGCTGTTATGATTCGAAACATACAAAACCTGGTAAGGCAAGTGTAGCTGCTGGCTAATCATATGCAAGATTTAAAGAGAGTCTGACAAAGAACAGGTGTTTCTTCCAAGAGCATGAGGCATAAATCACGCATGAATTTGAACAAGAAGTGCCTAGAATATACTAAAAGAGCTTATCTAGTAGATTAGGCCATCTCATGTCACGAATATGCAGCAGTTCAGAAAAAGTTGAACAGTTAAACATATTTAACTCCCTCGTAAACCATTACGAAGCTAACATGGCTTACCGCGTGCTTAGTATTCGGAAAGTATTTTGAAGGACGATAAGATGCCATGCAGTGTCGAGTATTTTCTTCAAAACAAAGACCAGTGAGACTCCCTGAATAAAGGAATAAACAGTCATTCACCCCCAGTACAACTGAAACTTTAAACCAAGAACTACGGGCATCTTCCAATTTACAGGGGGTATCGTGAGGTAAGGAATTGTCATCAAACATACTGTTCAAGCTTAAAAAATGATCGAAAAAAACTTTAATTCTAGAATTCAAGCAAGTTTTAATGATTCATAATGTATAAATATATTTAGCCATGTACACTATACTATGCATTTATACACAAATGCTTGTATAAACTGCATTCCTTTAAATATGTACTAGCTTCAGGAAAGGATTTTTTACCTGGACTAAGCTTCAACGGATGAGGTAGATACTGAGAATCCGAACAAATCTCCCAAAACCATCCCCCGTTCAATGTACCAACTAAGAGTCCTTCAGCGCTGTGGAAAAATTACGATGTGAATTAAAATCCAGTTATGAGAAAATCAAAAAAATACCTTGACCAAGCATCACTAATACACGTGTAGAAATTATACTTTGTTGCAAGTTAAAGTGCTTTTGCAGCCAAATTTGATGCATTAATTTTATTTCCAAAATCTATAGTTTTTCGTGTTGTGATTCCCATGCAACAAACAGAATTTCGATATATTGTCAGGAATTTTTGTTATTGCGCGTCAAAGTTGGTCATTTTGGCACTTTGCCTGCGAAATTCATATCTTACGTGTGACAAAATTTGGCTGCATAAGCACTTTAAGTTGCCAGTATACAATAAGAAGGAC
>WUAR02566023.1:0-12723 GCA_015164055.2 Chrysaora achlyos | reverse complement strand
AGTAGTAGTAGTAGTAGTAGTAGTAGTAGTAGTAGTAGTAGTAGTAGTAGTAGTAGTAGTAGTAGTAGTAGTAGCAGCAGCAGCAGCAGCAGCAGCAGCAATAGTAGTAGTACTAGTAGATGGTCGTAGATAGTAGATAATAGTTGCAGCAGCAGTACTAGAAAGTAGATAGTAGTAGATAATAGTAGACATAGTAAACAACATTGGCTTAAGCAATGGGTAGGGTAGACAAATACCTTCCTTCGCTTAGCAAAAAAACAAGCAATAAGAACTCAAAGCACAACCTTTCAAGCCAGGAGAAACTTCCTACACTCCTAATATCCTAACACACTCTTCTACAACTACACCTTGCAATACTCTCTCTTGTCTCTCTGGAGAATTGCATATTGTTAGTTGATTCTTCGCCTTTGGGGATGTTAGGATTACTTCCCTTTTTGGAAGCAATCTTGCTCCAGACGGCAGCGGTGTAAGAGGGTGTTTCTTAAAGAAATACTGAAATACTTGCCAAGATATTGCGCAACTACAGCTTGCATCCGCTATATCAAACTCTAAGGAGAAGTTAAATGCATTTGAGATGTTTCAGTGTTTGATATAACAGGGGCAGTGTTTTGTAGTAAAAGCACCTTACCAGGTGCAAACGAAAATTTGTTCGAAAAAAGCGAAATTCTGCGAAAAGCGGGCAGACAAGGCAAAAAATATGAACTATAATTCTCTCAAGTACTAAGCAAGATTAAAAATGGGATGTTCAAATATCCAAATAAAAATTAAGTGCCTTTCACACATGTTTCATCAGATCTATAGCAACACAAGTGGTCAAATATTTCCTCCACCACAAGATTAGAAAGATTGGAAAATTGAAAGGCACGGCTTAGAGCTGTTCAATGCATTGCAAAGAAACGTGAAAAACTTCAATCTTCGGTTGCCAATATATACTTGGCAGATAAACTTTCGTTACCAGAAAACCGTTTGCCACATTAAAAGCCGAGCCCAAAAGGTAATATTTACAGCCAGAAGCGATAATTTGGAGCTTAAAGTGGTTTTTTGGGGGAAATTTAGCTCAACTTGGACGAGTTTTGGCAAAAAGAAAGACAAGTCGACATTTACAAAATCTGCAATGGCCATGTGGTGAAACAATCTTTTGACATCTTAGAACACTAGCAACATGCTTAAATCACACAATTATGCATAGGTAATAATTGCACAAATTTGGATGATGGGTGCCTTTCGAATATTAATGTTAATTTTTGCAATTCGATGGTCGGCGGTAACTGGGGTGCAAGAAAGTGGAGTCCAAAATGCACCAAAAAGGGGGTCTGCCTTTAAGAAGTGCCCAAACATGATATGTAACTGTCCCCAATAGGTGCTGTGGGCTTTTTAACACAGCTATAACTCAAAAACGAAAAAGATATTCAAATTCTGTGAAGATTTTGTGAGCTAAAAACAAAACAAAGACCCGTTGTTACCTCTTCCTTTTTTCTTGATTCAGACACAGCAACAATTTTCCCTGAGGATTTTATATCTGGAAAATTAAATCAGCAATTTTAAAATGTTTACGAATTCTGGTTAGTTTGAGACCTAGAATTAGTGTCTCAGTAATGTCTGTTTGATTTTTTTCACTAAATCTTGAGAAACAAGGCAATGATTTTGGGTAAACAACAAATAAGAAATAACAGCAAATCAAGTACAAAGGAGTTTAGTAAATGTATATCCCTCATAAAACCTAACAATGAAATATACTATACTTACTTAAGTATCATACAATACTCTACTACACTATACTATACTAAACTAAACTAAATTAAACTAAACTAAACTACACTATACTATACTAAACTAAACAAAACTATACTATTCTTTACTATACCATATTTTACTATACCATATTACACTATACTATACTATACCATACTATGCTATGCTATACTGAATTATACTTCACTATACTATACTTTGCTATACCATAGTATACTATACTATATTAAACTAAACTAAACTAAACTATACTATACTTTACTATACCATATTTTACTATACAATACTATACTATACTATACTATACTATACTATACTATACTATACCATACTATACTAAACTATACTAAACTATACTTGACTATACTATACTTTGCTATATTATAATATACTAAACTATACTATGCTATACTATAGTATTGTAGTTAACTCCATTCTATCCAATACTTCACAATATAGGTTTACAAATTTACCTTGCATGGACTCAATGGGCTAAAATTCAAATTTGACAACACAAACCTTCTGTCGAACTCCAGCTCTTGCCAGGAGAAAACAAAGATGCTGATGGGGGCCTGAATTCGGGGGAGCCAATGCCACGCAAATCTTTATGAGGGGAGAAAAGGGGCGAAGGTATGGCTCCTTGTGCTGGCGAAGCCATATAGCCTGTAAGGGAAAAAAAGACAAAAATAGCAAGTCACGAGAATTCATATGTAAAAAGGTAGAGGCATTCTAACTACTATAGTAGGTGGGACCGGATCTGTGCTACTTTGCATATATTTGTTTTATTCTATTGCAGCAGCAGCATGCAGCAGGGAAGTCCAAGTGACTAGGAGACACAATTTCAGATCACAGTGTCCGTGGGCTAGAGCTTTAATTAAGACTTGCTGTAAAAAAGATGAAAAGAGACATTGCAAGCTCTGTAAATTCCAGACAAAGGCAAAAGGGAATCAAGCGGTGTGGTCACACCAAGAAATAGTAGCAACGCATTTTTAGGTGAGCTTTGGGCTACGCAGTGACCTCTCTAGATTCTTGCAAAACGAGAAATTTACGTTTTTTTGGTACCTTTCATTCCAGTTTTCTTATCAGGACTGAACAAAGAAAAGGGCTGCTTCGCAGTTTCATGCTTCATCTGGCACATACTGGCATCTGCAAACCGTTGCTTGGAACGCTCTATCAGAGCTAAGCACTGTGGCAAAACCATATTCCATGTTTCTGGATGACCACCTTGAAGAGAAAACGGAAATAATAAGGTACCTTAATAAATAACAACTGAACGTCTATGAGAGATTGGAGGCTTAGGCATCAAATCTTTAAAAAGCCTGGTTTCCTCCTATATCCTAGTGTTTAATGCTCGTAGTTTTTCCTTCTAATATTTCTTCTTGATTAAACTCACACGCTTCTTGCAACACATCGTTTGGGGAAGAAGATATTAAAATCAAAGTAAATTCTAATGTTCTTTATCATATGCATTAACAGGTTTTAAGGATGATTATTGATTTTTTGAGTTTACCTGGTTGTGTTATTGTGAACATTTGCTTCCTTCGACCGCTGTCATATTTGCTGCATTCACACAAATCTAAAAATGCCAGATGCTAAAAGAAAACAGAAATGCTTTGCATCGGATAGAAAATTGGATGGCGAAACATAGTAAACCAGCAAACAAACGCATGTAGTCAGAAGAATTATTAGTAAAAAGTTTAAGAAATACCTTCAAAATTTCATGATTCGAAACGAGAGCCTCTTGCAATAACAGTCGTTGGTCTCCTATGAAACTTGTTTCCAGACAGAAAGAATAGGCCTAAACGAAAGTAGAAAAGCTTTTGCTTATAACAGAAATAAGAAGCTGAGCAGCTTTAAGATGTCAGCTTATAAGAAGAAAAAGAAATGCTGGTTTCAGTTACATTTTAGAATCTAAATATGAAAATTTGTTCTTCCTGCACAGTCTCTTATTTGAAAGTTCGCTGCAAATCTCTTCCAAAGAATCTAGCGCTTTTCTCTGGTCTATGTATTCTCTCCGTCGTTCTTCTTTGCCTTTCTTCATTACTAAACCACTTGACCCTCTCATCATATTTGCTACAAAGAGCATTTCCCTTCTTTGTGTAATGTTTAAGAATGAATTTAACTGACAAAAAGGCTTCCTCCTTTAGGGTGAAATTCAAGACTGCAAAAGGAGTTATCGACAAGCCGTACAAATTAAAAATAAATTCAATAGGCTATATTCATTGGTAGAACTATATGCCGAAACATATCATAGAGTACCACACGCAAAAATCAATTTCTGACAGAATTCTGGAGGGTGCAAATTTCTTGACAACCAGCAGGCATTCCGAACATTTTGGTGGGTTGTGCTAATTTTCATTAACCATGAAACAAGTTAAATTTTTACTTCAAAAGTAAAAAAAGCTAGTAACAAGCAAGTGGATTTTGTGTTATACAGCATTTTTATGCCTTTTAATGTCTATTTTCAGAGCATCAACATAGAACGTACACGATATCTGCTGGATGAAAAAAGGATGTGTGGGCGACCCCAGTTTGGAGAAAATAAAATACACTGATCTGTAGATAGCAAAATTGAAGCATCGCTAGGTGTAGCAGAAGCTCTTAGACTACGGGACTTCAAGATCTGTAGGCGACAGAATTTAGAAATAAATAAATAACAATCAAAAGATAAGAATATTCTGGATAGCAACTTGCCTGAGTGGTGAAGATTTTGAATAAGCTTTCTGCTATGTTGAATGTTAGAAGAATAACTGTCCCCAGTGTTAAGCAGAGCCACAGCATTGATATATTGAGAAACAGCGAATTAGTTGAAATGAAATAAGACCTAAAATAAAAGTGATTTATTTAGGCTGACCATTTCGTAAAGAAGCTCTTTCGCGAGCGCAACAAGGTATGGTTAATTATCTCAGACTGCCATTTAAATATCAAATTGCATGATTTTGTATCAAATTCTTTGTTTTTGTATCAAATTGCATGTTTTTGTATCAAACTGTATATTTCTGTATCAAATTGTATGTTTTTGTATCAAATTGTATGTTTTTGTATCAAATTGTATGTGTTTGTATCAAAATATATGTGTTTGTATCAAATTGTATGTTTTTGTATCAAATTGGATGTTTTTGTATCAAATTGTATGTTTTTGTATCAGATTGCATGTTTTTGTATCAAATTGTATGTTTTTGTATCAAATTGTATGTCTTTGTATCAAATTGTATGTCTTTGTATCAAATTGTATCTCTTTGTATCAAATTGTATGTCTTTGTATCAAATTATATTTTTTTGTATCAAATCGCATTTTTTTGTATCAAATTGTATGTTTTTGTATCAAATTGTATGTCTTTGTATCAAATTGTATGTCTTTGTAGCAAATTGTATGTTTTTGTATCAAATTGCATCTTTTTGTATCAAATTGCATTTTTTGTATCAAATTGTATGTTCTTGTATCAAATTGGATGCTTGTATATTAAAATTTATTCTAATTTTGGCCTCGATCACGTTTCATATTTGCACACGGTCACTCTTATCCAACTAAGACCATTGACAAGACATAATAATTTTTCGATGTGCAAAAATTTAACAGGCATTGTTTGAAGTAAAAAATTGTAATTTTCAAAAATGATGCATCCATACTATGTATTGTAATTACGGCAACGTTAACAAAATACAAGAAACATTATATGAAAATCTACAGATTTAAAGATGACAAAAAAGACTATGTAGATTCTACTTAAATAGCTTGATTCACGAAAGTTAGATGATTAAGAAACTCAAACAGTCATTGAACGCTTTGCCCAAAGCAAAGCTTTATGATGAGGATTCTAATAGATAGAAACAAACAACTTCCATAATATCAGCTGCCTAGGTAATACACAACTACCCATTCGTCATTCGTTTCATGGGAAGTCAACAATGGCAGACACTGCTAAATGAAATACAATATTGATCTTGCTAGCGATGTTGCAAAAAGCAATCCAAATCATAACATGTCGAGCAATGCAAGTTCGGTTATGTAAAATTTATCTGAAGAATCTGAGCTATATTTCATAAAAACCATAGCCCTTGTATCTGTAAAACTTTAGCAATTTTTTTCTAACAATATTTTGGCGTTGATTCGATGCAATGTAGAAATCCAACGTGAAATAATTCAATAAAAATAACTTTCATAATACAGATAACTTTGCAGAACATAATTTGATGCTATAGAAAAGGGCAGAGATACTCGAAGCCACGCAAGAAACTAGCACCAATCAAAGGCAGTCTGTCCCCTATTATATTTCGTTACAATAAAATGCATGCATCATGGACTCTAATACCAAGCAATTCTTCACAACCAATCAGCAATGCAGAGAGTTTCTACAGCATTTATGTTCAATACATTTGGTTATAATATGCTCTGCGGTGCATGAATTTTGTGGCCACGAAATAGTGATGAACACAATAGGGGACAGACTGCCTTTAAACATTATATGGCATTATGAAACTTAGAGAGTAAAACTCAGAACCCATAAACTTGTTCATGTTAGTGTTAAATGTCACAACAGCAATAGGAATAACTGCAATCACCAATATTGCACTTCATGCGAGTGACAAAAAGCTTGCATTAACCAAATAAAAGAGGCTGATTTATAGGTAAAACTATAATATACTTGACAAAAATGGTCAGTTTTTAACTATACAAGGTTGATAAATACACAGAAAGGCAAGTAAATCAAATCATTTTGTCACAATTTTCCAAAATCAAATAATTCAAATGCCAGACTTACCAGCTGCTTGAAGTAGAAAACAGAAAATTAAATGACCCTCCAAGAACAACTAAAACAGAGAAAAAAGATTTTTAGTTACATGATAAGGCATTTAAGAATTAATTAATGAAAAATTTCTTCAATAAATATCTTTAATAACCAAAAATGTTTCGCTTTACTTACCAAAGAGCAAATACGAAATGAAGCAGACTTTCAAGGTCTGAAAAAAAACAAATTTGTAAAAATTTTTTAGTTGATATAAGAAAATGACATTTACAGTCCACCTTGCATTAATTGGCTAGTCTTGAAGAAACCACCCGACTTACACGATACCTGACTTATAAGAAGTAAACTGTATGTTTTTATATAGATGGGATTTCCTTGTTTCATCCGACTTACATTGAGTTGACGGTTGATTAAGGGTAACAGTTGTATACACAACAGCAAGCATATCTAGACTAACAAGTGCCTGATATAGCAGAAGATTATGCCATGCTGTAAAAAAGCGGCCAATTGGTATATTCATCGAGTTCCTCATAGTATCTCGGGTAGGCCTAGGAGTCTCTTTTTTCAAATTTGCCACAAAACTTTTCGGGGCTAATCCCGTTCATCATATTGATGTAAATGACTGATCAATAGTAGCTATTCAATGTGTTCGTTTTACGGTCAATCAGTCAAATCAATCAAATATCGACATGTCTAGCTCTTTTTTTAAGAGCATGTGTTTCCTTAAGACCTCAGAGGGATTCTAATTGCTCATATCACCTTTGCATACAGAAGGTAGCTCTTAATTAGGGCAAGACAAACACTATCAAGCTGCTATTGTTGCTGTCATCTTATTTGGAATTCAAACATGATACATTCAAACATGCTGCTATTGTTTCTGTCATATTATTTGGAATTCAAAAAGGATACAATTTTCTCTAACTACATTTTACAAATCCTTGAATAGCAGCTCAATAATAATCATAACAAGCAATAATGAATGTGGTAAGGTATTGATTAACTTCTTGAGGGATAATAGTCCTGCAGACAAGAACTACATCTGCCTCTATAAGATTGTTCATTGAAGTTTCATATACATGGTTATAGGTTTACCTGTAGACATTCAATGATGGCAGTCTTTAGGCAGGAAGATAAGCTTGCTCTAAACCTAACAAACCTCTGCTCCTAGAATATGCAAGAAGTACACTGGATAAGATTTTGAGTATTGGTTGACTGCCATAAACAACATAAAATAGTGTTTTTTAAAGTATCAATTTCAAAGTTGGGTGGATGAGGGAGAGAAGAGGAGGTTGCTGAAATTAAATGTTTAAAGACAAACCGCATGGTAAAGATGTGGATCAAATAGAAATAACTTAATACTTGGGTACCACAAAGAAAAATACAGATGACTGTGCAGACGACATAAATATAAGAATTACTTCAGCAAAGAGAAGAATAATGGAGATGGTGTTAATATGGAAAGATAGGGAAATAAAGAAAGAGGTGAAAGACAACTTAGTTAAAACACTTGTATGGCAAGTGTTGCCAAAGGAGCAGAAAGTTGAAGACTGAAGAAAGCCAGGACCAATAAGCCTGTTGCTGTTGGGATATGGCTCTATTGAAGAATGCTTCTAACAAGTTGGACAAAGACAGAACAAATGCGAGTATCTTTAGTGAGTTAGGTATTAAAAGAGGCAATTTAATTACAAATTTTATACACTGAAGTATGTTGGCTTGTCATAATTTATTAAATGTAACTCACCTGTAGGACAGGAAATGACACAGAATATTTCTTATTAGTGTAGAAGCAGACACCGTATCTCAGCCCCTAAGAGAAGCAAATGTTTCATAAGACAGGTGAAGGAGCAAAGCTTTTTCCTTGGATGGTTGAGGTTCTATTAAGCTTTTATCTAAATAATACACTGCATGATTAAATGGTGAAGTTGATTGGCACATTAACTTGCAATCTTTGCATTGTGTGGGCTTATGCGATGGCAGCAGATATTCAATATCATCAAGCTAATCACAACACTGCCACCCTAAACCTTTTTTTTATTTGACCACACCAAACAAGTGATTCATTTTGCCCTTGCCTGAAATTACTGACAAGTGGAAATTTTGCCCCTAAGTTAAGACACAGAATTCAATAAAAAATAAGAGTAACAGTCGTACCAACTTAAGAGAGCCTCGGTCATGCACACGTTTTAGTTATTAACAGTTATGCTAATGTCTGCTTAAAGTCAATGGTTTTATTTTCAAATTAATAAATAAAATTTTCAATTAAAATAACTATTTTAAGGTACTTACAAGAATGAATCCAAACAAAAGAAGATATTTGACAGGCTCATTAAACCTAGGAGAAAAATTTATTAAAGTGAAATTATTTGAAACTTTTCTGGAAAATAAACAGAGGGTGCTTTAAAAAACTGGGTTTTTTTGTTTAATTTTTTGGCCTTACGATCAAAATGTTAAATATTTTACATAATTGAGATTAATTTGATGCTATCAGAATTGATGGATGAAAAGCCAAGAATAGTCATTAAATAAATTTAAATGAACAAATAATAAATAAGACTATATACTCATTTTGGAAGTATTTTGTCCAGATTACTTCATATGATGAGCTACATAAAACTATGGCAAAAAGTACTCCAAGTAGACCACTCATCAAAATCCATGACAGTTGTTTTGGACTTAAAAGGAAAAGAAGTTGGTTCCAGTAATATCTGTGATGAACTGGATAAACTGGATAAGAAAAGTAAAAATGTAGTATAAATATTTGTCATTATCATGATAGTTAATGAAGGTGTATAGCAATAAAGAAATGTTAGAAATGCTTAAAAATAGACAAAAATGGTACCAACAGTATAGGAATACCAACTCTTGTGTCTTATTAATCATTGACTGTTACCAGCAATCAGTACAGAAGTTGCTAGTGAACTGTCTTCAGACACTGAGCAGTTTTCTTTTCTCTTTGCTTGGAGAATTTCAGAGAGCACTTAACAAGGCAGCCATTTAAAACAGGAAATCATTTTTAGGTAATTTTTCAAATGACAACAATTCAGGTATTTTTGATGGATAAAAGCAATTCAGATAGCATCAGGGCAGGCTTTAGTTTTTGTTTACTCGCTCAAAATAGTATAAAAATGGTATTAAAAGATGAAGTTATTTCGAGCCAAATATTGTTGAGAGGTTTTGGTCACCGGGTACTCTCACGTGTTTGGCTTCCAATGCATTCTTGACACATTTCCGGCCCCGATCTGTTAAACACACGTGTTGGCAGACTAGTAGATCAGAGTTTTGAGAATCAGCTAGGAAGAGCTGTCTCTGAGCAAATGACACCATAAAGCCTTATGTATTTCTTATTGCAGTTATGTTCGTTATTACAAAGAAAAACTATATATTCGCTGTTCATCTTTCTGTGCCTGCCCTGCCCAATTTACAACATCAAATATTTTATCTACTGAATTTTTCTAGCCAAGTGATTGCCAGAGCAAACTGAATCTTTCAAGCATTTGGTCACACTCACACTACTTTCTTTACAAAAAGGCCTGCCATTTAAGCAGTTCTTAAGGAAAAGATTTGTTGGCAATTGAAGCATACCTTTTGTGCATTTGTAATAAAAGATAACAATTGGCAAACTAAGCATTTGAATAGCAAGTGCAGACAGCATGAATCTCCAAGAAAAGACAGCAGAGATAGTGCCTGAAAGACAATAAATAAGTTGACAATAAATCTACAGTCATAACAGTGAATTTAATGTTACTTGTTTCATTATTACTGTTATTTGATTAAATTACTACCATCAGCTAGGCTTGAAAACCGTTTGGGATCCTCCCAGCGTCCTATAATATTATTAGCTGCTCAAATTAGACTTGGTATTCCTTAACAGGTTTTCAATGCACCACTCAGACAAATGACCTCTAAATTGCGCACAATATTATTTTTATAATATTATAATATTTTGTTTAGAAAAGGTGTAAAATCCATAAACCGATATCTTTACTGGTTTCTTTCTCCTGGAAAGGAGGTCCAGGATGCTCTTTTGGTCAATATCTTAGAGATTCTACCAGATTTTTAAGTGCGCACCACCACATGCTTGAAATGCTCAAGGAGTGCGATTTACCATACACCTTCAAAATTTTTCCTAGTAAGGCCTGAAATTTCGTTGAGTTCAGTATTTCAATAAAAATTTGTTCCTTTGTGTAATACAATAATTTTGATTTGCATGCCCCAATCTATGGCAAGAATGGTTCAGTGGTGAGTGGTCGGACTGGCAATCTACAGTTGTGGGTTGATTTCTATCCAGGCCAAACTCGCCAAGAAAGAGTGAGGAAAGTCGCCAGCTCTCTGTAATCCAGGCAAACGGAAAATGGAATCAGAAGGTGTGGTCGCATTGAGACGAAGGACGGGGGTCACACTGCTTAGACTAGCCATGATGAAGATAGCAAGTGTATGTGCCTATTAATCAATCAATCAATCAATCAATCAATCAATCAATCTGATCATGAGCCTCAATTTCTGAATGTGAAAGCCCTGTATATAAAGACAATCTGCTAGAGTAGTTGATTAGGCATATATAAGTATGATCATGATATAAATTTTTAAAAATTCTATTATACCTTGTATCCATGACAATGGGTGAAATATTGCAGTGTTTAATAATACTTGAAATAGGACAAGGATCAAAGGAACCAAAACGATCGCCCAAAATGAAGCAGCACCAGCTCTCCATTTGAATTCCTGCTGATAGAAAGAAAGAAAATTAGAATAAATATCAAAAAGTATAATCATAAAGCAAGTGAGAATGGCCAAGTGATCAGCAAGTCAGACTGCCAATCTATAGGTTGTAGGTTCCATTCCCATCCAGGTCAAACTTGACATGAAAGAGTGAGGAGAGTTGCCAGCTCTTTGTGATTCCAGGCAAATGGAATCACAGGGAGTGGTCACACCAAGAGGAAGGACTTGGGTCGCACTGCTTGGATTGGCCTTGAGTTATTCAATGGTTCCCCTGCACCCAGCACAGAAATCCCAGCCTGGAAAGTTGGGTAAGTGCACACCCGAGATATTTTTCTTACATCGACATTGCACACATTCAATAAGGGTGTGGCCCAAACTGGCACTATTAAAAGGGCATGGTCCGGAAACATTGGCAACAATTGGACAATCGTGCAATGCACAATACAGACTGACAAACTGGCTCCTGCGACCCCTTGCAACCCAAATAAATTCAATATTATTCAGCGGCTTTTTTTTATCAACGTTTACTGTTTTAGTCCACCTGAACAATCCAGAAAGACCCAATGAAGGAAAAGTTGAAAACGCATATGCACAGGTGAAGTTGACAAAAATTTAAGTGCACACTTGCAAACTTGAAATTTTCGCTGTGCACACCCGAGATCTTGTCGAAAAAGGCCATACTTTCCAGTCTGGCAGAAACCTATATCTTGCGAAATAGCAAATATATGTGCCAAATGTATAAATCAATCACTCTAATCAATTCAATAACACTGAAACTAGTTGGTAACACAAACACAGTAGGTTACCAGGGGCTCTATTTTGCCCCCATCTAAATATTTGAACTATACCCTCTATTTTTAGCCTGCATCACTTGTTTCTAAAAATATTGAATATTAAATGCTGTTGAATATTGAAAACATGAAAAAAACTCCTTAGAGTATGCAAGGGCTAAACATATTGATTGATTTCTGCAAATATAGCCAGGCAGTAAACTTACATTGGCTTGCATGTACACTATGCATAAAAAGTTGCAGCTTCTATAACTGTTCTTCGCATGCAAAAACAATAGCCCTATTTTTATTTTCCTAATTCTCGCAGCTTATTGGACCAAACTATCAGCTTGCACCCTATCAGATAACATTCTTGCAGCTAGGAATATGCCAAATGGCACATGTTTTCCAACCTGGAAATCCAGATTTTCAAGATTCCAGATTTTGTGCATTTTAGGCTAACTTTCCAGTATCCAGATCCCCACATCCAGATCCAGCAAGCGCAATAGCTTAGGCTATGCACATCTCTCGGGAGAGGAGGTTGACGATTACATCATCATTGTAGAAAAGAGATGTCAGGTAGGCCTACTCTTCATTTAGGTGAAGACTGACTATTAATTTTCTATTGCTGAATTTTAGAATGAACCATTTATCAAATGAACTGGACATATGCTGACACATGATATATATTCATCATAAGTGGGCTACCACAATTTGTAATAATTGCCTTGACT
>WUAR02565912.1:0-12725 GCA_015164055.2 Chrysaora achlyos | reverse complement strand
CGTGATATTGAGCTTGACTAAGTAAGTCAGCACAACGCCTAATGGATAAATTAATCATAACTTGAAGCTGATGCAAAAAGACACTTCCAAACGCGAGTCAGTGTGATATTAAGTGGATAAAGGCAAGAAGCAGGATAGAATGGAGGACAATGGTCTTTGAAGTGCATCAAAGGCAACCATGAGGCTATAGTAAGGGCAAGAGGAAGATAATAATAGGAAGAAAATAACAATAATAAGCAAAATATGTAGTAGAAAAAGAATAAGAGAAAAAAGAAAAAGAAGAAGAGAAGAATGGCAATAAGTAAAATGAAGAGAAGAAGAAGAGGAAGAAGAAAAGAAGAATAACAATAAGGAATATGAGAAGAAGAAGAAGAGTAATAACAAGAAGAAGAAGGAGAATATGAATAACAATAATAATAAAAATAATAAGAAGAAGAATAAGAAGAATAAGAGGAATAAGAGAAAGAGGAAATCAAGAACAACAATAAGGAAAATGGGAGGAAGAATAGAATAATGATGATAAGAATAAAAAGAAAATGAAGAAGAAGAGGAAGGAGAAGAAATATATTTATCAATCACGAACCTTCCTTCAGCTTGAGCTTGAGCAAGGTCGAATTTCATTCGATCTCCGTACCTGCTCAGGTATTCGAAGTTTCTGCAAGAAGAAACTATGTCTAATGATACTCAATATTTACCGTACTAACAATGAACTCAAATCATCATACGTTTTTCAATAAATTTTAATTTACTTTAAAGCAACGTTAAACATTGCCATTCCAAGGAACCGCAGAGAACCGCCTCACGTAAGGAATCATAAGCTAATTAATTATTGCTTTATATTTCGGAAGATCGAGGAATAAAAAGGTACGCAAAAACCGTTGATATAAGAAGAAGACATTTAGAAAGCTAATGCATACCTTTGAGCTAGTTCCAGATCTCTAACAGCAGAGAGTACAGTCTTGAGATCGCTTTTTTCTGTTCGCAGTACCGCTGTAGCAAGCCTTTGTTGCACAATCGACAAGTTAAACATCAACAAAGAGTCGTGTGGTGCAACGTGACGAGACTGCAAAAATAGATACATAAGATAAAGGATGGCAGGGAATATCGGATAAGGGCATCTACATTAAAGTTGCGGTAAAAAAGCCTTATATCAACATATCTACAGGTTAACAATGTATTCTGCAAGCTTCGCTGCATATTTTTTGCTTGATTGCTTGATCTCCACAAGGTATGGGTTTATGCACTTGTGACAGAGGGGCCACTGAACAGCTTGGGCTAATCTAAGCAGTGTGACCCTAGTTCTTCCATCGACGTAATCACACCACGTTATTCCTTTTTGTCTTTGCTTTGAGTTACAGAGAACTTGGATTGAGGCATAAAGACACACTATTCAAATATAATATTGCGTGTGCTAGCCACGCAGCCTTTCCCGAAGTACGTATTACTATTAATAAATATAGACTGTACAGCAATAAATAGGCAGTATACCTCTTCAAGGTGAAATTGTATAACGGATGGATTTTAGCTACAGTAGAATTCCAGACATTAAAATCTCACCTTGACTAGCAATGATCTACATTGGTTACGTAATACTGTTGATAACAACAGACTGTACAACCTCGAATAGGCAGTTCCCCTCTAGGTTTAAGGTTCTAGGTGAAATTGCATCGATAACACATTGATTTTAGCTACACTAAAATTCCAGACATTAAAAACCCACCTTGACTAACAATGATTTACATTCGTCCAACTTTCCGGCTTTATAGTAGGCCCTTGCCAGGTACAGCATCAGCTCAACACTAAACGACGTGTGGAATTTCTTCGTGCAATTTTCATACTGCAAAACAAGGACATAAGTTTTTATTTAACAGGGCTGAAGCTCGATTATTCCGACCCGGTTCAGTTTCAAATGTCGATAGAAATGTGACAAAAATCGCATTGGTTAATAAAAAAAAAAATTTATAAAAAATATAATAAGCTAACAAGAACAAATTCCAAAAAAAAACTATTAATAGCTGGTAAATATGGATGAAAGGCTGATATGTTAAGGCATGAACCTAATGTTAACTTCTCTGCAATTTTTATTCCTCCTAAATAGTATTTCCGCAGATTTGTCGTCTCTAGACTAATAAAGAGATCCAGGGGTATTGCTCTAATTTCACTAGAGATTTAGAGTTCCTGCTACTTAAAGCACCCAAAAAACATTACATTTGTTATTACGACCACAACTTGATGGCATACAAGTTATCTGCACTCTTTCATCCATGCTAGGGGGTAAATACAACTGCATCCCATGACAGCATGTTACAGTATTCAACTGCAACTGCACAAACCACAGTTCGCCCATCGTGCAAACCGCTTTTCAGATCAGCTCTTGATCCACACCTAGTTAACAGTGAGCGTGGCCTTACCATTTGTATTGCACTGACGTATTGTTTTTGTTCCACGTATATATGAGCAAGATTGAGCCATACATCTGGTACTTCTGCAGTTGCCTCTCGTACCTGAAACATCATAAACAACTAAATCATTAACAGAAGAATGTGAAAGCATAAAATGTTGAATAACTCATGCATCTACAGTAAAAACCCGCATAAAAGAACCTCCAAACCTAAAAATGCTTAGTTTACTCACAAGGTCCATAATCTATTTCCTTTTGAACTCTTAGTTCTTGTAGTAACGTCTTATATATTTATTCTTAGTTTTCAATTAACTTTATAAATGCTGCAAAAACTGTAAGAAAATCTTAGTCCAAAGGTTCTTAAAAAAGGTGGTTCATTTATGTGGGTTTTTATTGTAAATTATTTAATCTGCTATAGAGAAAATTGATCGTGACATCAATGTGATATTTTAAATTTATAGGCCCAGTGCAACATCATTCCTATAAGCATATATCTTCCTTGTATTCATGCGACATTGAATTTTTTATCATCATAAGCTAAGATCGGTACTTCTCTACTCCAGCTTATGCAGCTTTGTCATATCTATTTCTTACTAGATCGTTACAGGAAATGGTTTGAATTGTCCCGGCTCCCATTTAGTTGGGGATTTCATCAACTGAAAATTAGCACATGCCAGCGAATCCAAGTACAGACATTACGTAAGGCCTTTTAAGGCCGAATGATTTACTGTTATGTATGTTTTGTATGTAAAGTATAGCACAGTTGTAAGTAAAGTACATTATGCATGTAAAGTACCGTATGAACGTAAAGTACAGTATGTATGAATTAACAGGCATGTGTGCAATGAACTTCCATTATTATTTTTAGGCCCTTTCTATTTCCAGATGTTTCTTCTCTCGATATGCACCCTCTCACGTTCTCTCACCTCGTGCGCTGTGTCACGTCTTCTGGCTCAACTACTTCCTATCATTACCTCGTCTCACCCACTTTATGTATTTAATTATGTGTGTTTGTAATAATTAGTCAATCAGAAAAGTCAGCTCAACGACACACATCGTCTCTCTCTCTAGCTCCATGTTCCCTGCACGTTAAATAAGAAGATGCGAAGTAGCAAGCAACGTTGGATGTCATAGTTTATAACGTAAATATATTAGGAACACCATATGAGAAATGCAAGAGTTGCATATACAGTTACACGGGCATGAAAGATCTTTCACTGAAGCAAGGCACAGACAGTTTACTTTAAACGTGTGACACATATTTAAGTATCAAATAATATGCAACTGACCTGAGAAAACACATCACGAGCTTCCCTGAAAAATCCCTTGTGTGCCAAAACACAACCTGAACGAAATACAAGACCACGTCATCGATTTATATAGGGATTTTCAGACAAAAATGTTTTAGGCCATCTCTACTTTCATCCCAGCTACGGGGTAGGTAGAAAAAGCCCGTCTAGCGTATAAACCATATTTTGCAAAGATAGCAAGTGCATGTGACTATCAAAATGAATTTAAATATTTCATCCTTGATGCAAACTGTTACTCGACTGTCCTGTTAGCTAGTCAGGGGGATGTCAGGGGGATGAAACTGGATGAAAGCATGCCTTAGCATTCCTTCACGAGTGTTGAATGGCGAACAGCCTACAATTTGATAGAGAGGTAAGGCCAGTTGCTGAGGCAACGGCAGCCTAATCATTGAGTCCATCATCGTACATTGTTGTTTCTGTGGCCACTAAATTCATAAACCACAGACGATATTACGGCCAAATATCTTGAACACAAAAGCTGTAGAAGCTCATCTAACATCTGCTCAACTGATGAGCAGACATTTCACTGTATGAGGGTTCATGAGTAGTTAGTAGTACTAGTAGCAGTTATTTCGAGCGATCTCGAACTAAAGTTGTTGGTCAATTGCTTTCAAACTTCCAGATTCAGTTCTAGAGGTCACGACTTCTACAAGCAACCACAGTTTTCTGCTTACTTGGAATGGTTGATCCATGCCGTTGTCGCTGACTGCGTAGCTAATCTACGGCATCGATCGATGCATGTCAATCCAATGCATCGGGCTGTTGGTACTTGTCTATCTATGCTACTGTTATCGGCTCATGAGGCATTGATAATATTAGAGCAAGAATGCGGGAGAGACGAGAGACTGTCTCTAAAGCAGAATTACTGTTGAAAACAAAACCAATACGAATCAGGTATTTGCCATACCGATTCCATTAGCAGCGTAAATATTGATAAAAGCATGTCAAGCCAATGCATCGGTCTGTCGGTACTTGCCTATCTATGCCACTGTAATCGATTCATGAGGCATGGATAATTGAGAACTAGAATGTGGGAAACAGGCAAGACTACCTCTTGGACAGAATGATGAGATAATATTGCTGTTCAAAATAAAACAATTTGAAATCAAGTATTTGCCATACCGATTCCATTAGCAGCGTAAATATTCCTTGGATCGATTCGAAGCACTTGTTTAAACATGGCGACAGCTCGATCCTGATGCCTCTTCTCCTTCATCTTGTCTCGATTCGGTGTGTGCAATGTCTGTAGCCAAACGTTACCAAGGGCAACTAGCGAATACGTATCGTTATTCGTCGAGGGCTGCTTCAGTATTCTTTCGAATTTCTTTTGCCCAGGGCCCCATTCTTGTTTCGCGAGATGGAGATTTCCAATCAGGGACCAAGCATCCGGATTGTCCTACGAAATTCACATAAAATACAGTAAAAACTGCCATAAATACAAGAAATGATAAGAAAGAGTATTTATTAAGAACAGATCAAGATATCTTTACCCCAGACATTTAGAATAGTCTAAGCAGTCAACTCAAATCAATTTTATTTCAGTTTCAATGAGATTTGGCCAGCAGAACAGACAAAACAAAATGCACTGGTCAACATATACCTGGTAAACTTAGTTTGTAAATTTAAATATATTAGTTTATTGTATGTAACCATGTATTGTAGTGTACATAGTGTATGTAGTATATGAAACAAATGCATATAAATTTTAATATTCGAATTAGATTAGTTTCTTAAATTGTTTTTAAGAAGCTAGATATTTGAATTTCGAATCAAAATAACTTGACAGCAAAAGCACTGATGAAGGTCTAAAATCGAAAAATCTACCAAATCATAATGTTAATGAAATATCGGTTAACAGCTATGGCCCAATAGAGCCTGCATGCCAGTGCAAAATATCGGCATATCCTTAACTTCAGTTACTTTATTCTTATTGAATTTCGCTGCTCAAATCGAAAAATTTTCAAGATCACTTTGATACCATCAGCAGAGATCACTGAGTGCTGCTTCAAACAAACTGAAGATCAAACTAAGCCAGAAGCCCGCAGGAAAACACGGGAAAGCATGGAGGTTACACGCATCAAAGATGCGAATATAACATTTAAATAAAGTGTTTGAAAGTATCATTGATACAGGCAGATATATTAATTTCAACACTCGCGTTTAAAACCTTACAGATTAATTTGTTCCTGCATAAAATATTTTAATTTTTGACAAATAAAACAGAGAACACAGGAGGCTATGGGCTGAGGCTAGGTTAAAACATTTTTTGTCCCAAAATGTCCACAAAATGTACAAAATTCTTGCGTCTCCCCTTCCCTTTACTTTCCTTTCCTCTCCCTTGCCCCTTTATATTCTTTATATTTTTATTTTTAACTGTTCTGTTCTTCTTTGCTTTTAATGTTGAATTCAAATTAATAGTTAGAATTTCGATAATGAGTCTCTCGGTGTAATAAGATTGCTCATTGTTGCTGGTAAAAAATTAAGTTACTACCATCATAGAGCGCTAGGCTCGACAACCGCCTTTGTTTCTCTAGGCGTCCTAGGAAACTCATTTGCTATTATATGTCATATTCTGTATTACCTACTATCATATTAATTGTATAAGTATTTTCTCCTGTAGTTAGCTGCTGAATATCAATGCATTTGTTGAAATATTGCCTACCTGATCAATTTGCAAGGCCATCTTAAACCAATCAGATGCATCATAAATCTGTCCTTTATCACGTGCCATGCAACCAAGACGGAGATGACCTAAATGAAGGAATAAAAAATCACAAGTTTGTTATTAGCAACGAATTGAAAATTCTCCTCACTTGTGCCAATTTGCTAGAATATACAACAAAATACCTCTAAAAGTGAATCAAATTCAATTAAATTCAATTTTCTTTGTAAATACAAAACTTAAAACAATACATAATATGAAAAATTGCATTCTACACGACCCAAGAAAAGCAGAGCTTATCTAGCATGGGCCGTTAACATAGGAAAAATAATGCGGTTAAATACAATATTGAAAACGTTAATAAGAAACAAGATGAAATAACAATAACAAGTTAAAAGTGAGCTAGTCAAGTGACTAATGTAATAAAGGATTTAAAAGCTATCGATAATAGTTTGCTTTAATTTAGTACTAAAGGTTTCAGAGTTTAGAAATAGATTTTAATGACGAGGGAAGGCTATTCCAGAGGCGAGCTCTCACATTTCGTAACATACTATCCCCCAATTTTCTTTTTGTCTTGAATACTTTATAGTAATCTGTCTAGCTAAATAGTTGTGAGAATCTTTATGTGTTTGAAAGTAGCTCTGAAATACCCCTTGAAGTTTGGAGTTATTTAAGGGCACACGATGCATCAAAACACTCACAATCGATATAATTGGGATGTTCTCGCAGTATATCCTTGTATATTTTCTCTGCTTTATCGTATTCAAACAGTGCTTCGTACAGCCTGGCAAGATTGTAGTTCATCGTAACTGAGATTGCATTATAATACGTCTCATCCTGCATGCTTTCTTGCTTACAATGATCCAGGGCAGCTTCGTAGAATTTCTGCAAACAAAAAGCCTCTATAAACATATTTAATTGAGAAACTTTTGGTTTTCTTTGTTTCTTTTTATACACTCTAGCTGTCTTGCAAGGTCTGCTTTTCAGATAAAAATAAAATTTTTGAATATCAAATTATTAACGAGAACAACAAATTAAGATTATATGGCGAAAAAAGTGACTATGAAGAAAAAAAATCAATGAAATATCTGAGAAAAAGATGGCTTGTAAACTAAATTTGACGAAGCATTGACAAGAAATCATGGAAGTCTCTGATAAAGAAATGACTTGTAAACTGAATTTGACGAAGCATTGAGAAGAAATTATGGAAGTCTCTGATAAAGAAATGACTTGTGAACTGAATTTGACGAAGCATTGAGAAGAAATCAATGAAATATCTGATAAAGAAATGAGATGTGAACTGAATTTGACGAAGAATCAAGCTTATGAAATATCAAAAATAATGGCAAAGAACTCTTGCAAAAAATGAAAGGCATGTTTAGGCAATTAAAGTAATCACAAAATCAGGGCTTATATATAACAGGGCTTACATAGTATCGGAGCAGAAGCACTGGCAAAGAAAGCAAATGCTTCTGCTACTCAAGCAATTCCGAAGTCCTATCTAAGTGCAACAAAGTGCAACTGCTGGTTCTGTTTCTACTGTGTGTGTTTGTTTGTGCACAAGGTTATACTAACTACATTCCACGAACGCTGTTATGTATAGCTGTATAGCATTCATCAAGCTAAAGGCCATTGATATCTGAGAAGATTTATGAAACTCTTACCCTTGCCTCCTTGAGATTTCCCAGTCGAAAGTGCAAAGCTCCGACGTTGTTGAGAATTTCCGGGGGTACATCAGCTTGAACTTTATCTTTCAGTATTCTTGACGCCGTTCCGTAAGCCGACAAGGCGGCCTAAAAGAAACGGGGAAGAAATAAAACTAGAAATAAACATTCCTCTAGTACAAATCTATTTTCTGATAGTCTCCTTCTGGATAGACCATTTCCGAATCGCTTAAATACGGAAACATAAAATAAAACCAGCATCTGTCCTAAATTTTGACTGAATGTTTCGGTTCGCTTTGGCATAGGCCTTTTTTCTATTTATTTCTCTTCTTCATTAAATCAACACATTTCTACAAATAAACTTTGAAAATGGAACTAAATCTAAGATTGAGCACTTCTCCGCAGGAGAAAACTAGCTTGCAGACCTCAATATTGGTTCATGAACTTTACATGATCTTATTTGAACTTACTTGAACATCAGATTGTTCTAGAATTCCAGCAAATTCTATCCACGCTTCAACATCATCAGGAAACTGCTCGGTAACTTTTTTGAGGTGATTCTAAAAGACAAAGAATAAAGATTGCTAGAATGTGGAGAGTTAATAGAGGCACAGAAAAGCTATATCTACAAAGAGGGGAGGCTACTGCTCAAACCCACCTTTTTCAAGTCACTGTCAACAATGCCTAACAAATGTCGCTTCCGACCTCCTCTATGCCTTTCACTGTCCTTCTTGCTTCGCAAAGTCCCTTTCTTGTGAGTGTCTCGACAGGTAATCTTAGCAGCTGCCCGTAACGTCTTAGCTGTTGTTCTTCTACGATTTGGTTCCACGGTTTGAGATTGTTTCGGACGTATAAAACCTCGCTTCATACTCTGTCTGACCAATGGATGGATATAAAACTTTCTTGTCTGTTTTCGTTGAAAAATAATTATTTCTCTTTCTTGGCGACAATGAATATGAATCTACGTTATCACCAATAAAAACCATAACAACAAAAACTTGAAAAATGCAAACCTTTGCGACTTCTCTTTTCTCTGGCTCCGTTGAAGTGCTGTACAATGAACCCAAGATCTTCATGGTTTCGTAATTATTTGGTTGATGTTTCAAAACTTTTTCAAAACAATTTGCCGCCTGGTGTAAAAAGTGATTGAATTTAGATACAAAAATAAAACACCGAAGACTTTAACGGTTGATATCGTCCACCTTAAAGTGGACTTATAATTTTTTGAGAGTTCGCATTAATTGAAAGAGCTTTGATAGTAAGTAAGGATGGCGTTAACAAAACTTCAATATCACTTGTCATTTTGAAGTGATAGCCGTGTGAAGGAAAATAGCGATGACGTCATAACGGGGACCTGTCTAAGGGCACAAACCATGGTTTTTTGTGACCATTAATGTACTATTTTAATTTTTAAATTTCTAAGCTAGTGCTTGGCTTAGTTGCAGGCCCTTATTTTGTTTTATTTTTAGGTCTGTCACTTAGACAGGTCCCTGCTACGACGTCATAAATTCCTTCCTTCAGGCAGCCATCACTCAAAAACGACAACAGATATAGAGGTTTTGTAAAAGTCATCTTTACTTACTATCAAGCTCTTTTAATAAATGGAACTCCCAAAAAGTGATAAGTCCACTTTAACAGCATTACATGGCATTTTAATTAAAAAGTGATTCAATTTGAATACATTCAGTAAAAAAAAACACGGAATACTTTAACGGTTGACATGTCTACATTATATGATGTTTTGAATAGCTAGCTTTAAATTCTCCAAAATGACTCACGTTGACATTGTCTCCCCTAGCGATGTACATCTGACCGAGGCCAAACCATGGCAACACAAATGTTGACGAAGAAAACTGGGTTGCTTGGTAGTAATATTGAAATGCCTGGTCATAGTCGCCCTGAAAAACAAAGAAAAACAAATTGTGTTACTGTATTTAAATTAAAAGTAGATTAACGGAAACCATGGCATGAATTTAAAAGGTGAAGGGGTTTAAAATTTTAAGAGTTTCTTGGCTGTCTTCAGAGAAAGAAACGTTTCATTGAAACTTCAGTAAAAAAAGGTTAAAGAGCTGCCAAAAAATTCAATCGGCCAACTATCTATTAAATTATCTGGCCCTTTTGTGTTTGGCTCAATTCGACCACGTTTATTTACTTAAAAGATTAGCTAGACATGTCTGGATACTAAGATAGTTATATGAGAAATGCAGCAGCTGAATACACAGTCACACGTACAGGAAAGATCTTTCACTGTAGCATGGCATCACTATAGCATGGCATGATTGACTTTAAGCAGACATGTGTAACAAATTGGTTATTCTATATGAGGAAGCAACAGCTGCTTATACAGTCACATGGGCATGAAAAATCTTCTCACTTCAAAGACAGCAGCGTCATGAATTAGGATTCAGAAACGTATAGCATAAGGTTTGGTGAGGTAGCAAGAGAAATGCTAGAGATACACCAACAGTTACCTGGACATGAAATGATCTTGCAAGTTGATAGCAACTTTCAGCTTGCATTGATTCTACTTCAGTACCATGAAAAGCGTGCAATGCAAGATGCTGGACTTTCGTGTAATCCTGAGAAAATAAAGAAACATGTTACATTTAAATCAGATAATAAAAGCATGTGTACAGCTGTGATCATTGATTGTTTGAATGATGGGCACAAACATTTGCTACTTCACCATGACTCAGTTTATGCACTGGGTGCCTGCCACTGAATAACCAAAGGCTGGCTTCAGCAGTTGGCAGTTAGACCCAAGTCATACATCTTGATGTGATCACATTAGTTACTTTCTACTTGACTTTGCTTTGAACTGCAGAGAGCTAGATTATTCTTCCCATACTATTTACAACAGGTTGGATTACGGAATGTTGAGGCTTAGAGCCAGCACCCGTAAATTTCATTTTTTCTACAAAGTTCTTCTACACCTTTCTGACTTTCATTGCTGTTGCCAGATCCGACAGATCAATTCCTTAATGATGGGAACTTTCATCTCAGATCTAGGGATCGCTCATCTATCTCTGCTGAGCCATGATGGATTGGCCATAGTGTCAATTTTTCCTGACTTTCTGCATCACAAGTCAGAATCCAATTAAGCAAAGCAAAGTTTGAATAAGTTATGTTAGCCTTTCAACACTGTCCAGGAAAGGTGAAATGCATGCTATGTTTTCTAGTCTGTTGACACACAATCAACATCTCAAGCAATTTAAGAGCTGAAGGAACTCACCTTTTTGAAGAAGAAATGGTTTGCTAGATGGTTCAACACCATAGGATTTTGGTTATCTATAGAGTAGGCCTTCGAAAGCAGCTGCACGCCATTTTTGATGCTGTCAGGCTATAAAGATGCAAAAAAATAACCTTCAGTCAAAACATTTTTTCAATCAAATAAGCCATTAACAGTGGACTAATTTTAGATGGGCTCGTACCTTTTTTGAATTAAGCTCCAATATTGCCAAACCGACCAATGCACCGGTACATCTTGGGTCAAGATCTAGAGCTCTATCAAAAGCCAGCCTGGAAAAAAAGCCAATCTTCGAAAAACACTTAGAACTTTTTCATGTTTTTATATCATGAGCCATGTCAACATCAAAATGAATATACCATGATGAGTTGGATACCACAATTTGCTGTAAATATATGGAAAAACATGTATATGAATATACCTAGCTTTCTCAAGTCTGTTCAGCCTGTAGAAGCAATGTCCCATTCCAAGTCTAACTTCAGCTGTATACAAAAAACACAAAATGGTATCATCAACAAATCAAAGTTGTATTTTGTAACTATCTTAACTGTGCCAAGAGTTCATGGCACAGTGGCCTTGCTGTGCAAAACAAGCAATATAATTGTCTGTCCTTGGATGGAATAACGGATAAAATAACAACATCCCAAATATCCAAAATAATATTACTAATTCATGAAACCATACCTGGACAACTTGGGTTAGTCCTAAGAGCTTTCTTGTAATAGACCAATGCACCTTTAAAGTCTCGCTTTTGGAAAGAAATGCAGGCTTTGCCTATTTATATGAGAAAGAGAAGGCTAAAAATTAATAACATAGCATTTAAAGGGAGAAAGGGAGGTATTCTATGAAAATGTGTGGGCAACAGATGCTGAAGTGCACCTAAACATAACATGTCATTGTCCCCTGATCAACATTTAGCTCATGTTTATTGCCAACTTATTTTTGTTTACAGCTAGAGAAGAATTTGAGAGTGACTTACCAAGAAGAGCTGGGATGTTATTTGGTGACTAAAAGAAAAAAATAGTAGCTAATCAGGACATTGAAAGAAAGTTTGTGAAGCGGGAGAAAAACATCAGTTACAGTGGCATGGCTTGCTCTGCTGTGGCCTGGTGACAGAGTTCTTGCCACCTGTTCAGACGTCTGTAGGTTTCATAACCATACTGAAGAATTTAAGCATAAAACTTTGCGAAGCACTAAGCATAAGGAAAAGGATTGAGGGTAATTGGTGCTCAAATCAGAGATATGAGTCACACCTAAGCCACCCCCAATGAAAGCGAACCTCTGACCGTCAGTGACCAAACTTACTATAAAGGTATGATGAGTTAGTAAGAAGCTCTGAAAAGTTCCATACCTGATCAAGTACAAAATTGAACTGTGCATCAGCCTGGTCCATTTTGTCTCCTTCAAGCAAACAGAAGTAGGCCCTGCCAAGAAGATGGTT